>JAEMON010000010.1:19971158-19983726 GCA_030264115.1 Lygus lineolaris
TATATATTTATATCCCTGTATATTATTTAGTATACACTTCTTAGCTCAACACACACTACCTCGCACCAACATGAAACAACATGGCTAGTAGGTACGGTTGAAAACAAAAACGATAAACTAAAGAGGTGCACATAAACCACCCCTCTCAAAACCATTTTGCGGTCATCATAAAGATAGTTTTGCCGATAAAGGTTGCATGACCTCCTGCGAAGCTAGCTGAGGATATATAGCATCCATTGCAATAGCTCAATTTTCTTCGAAAATTCTCCATAAGAGATTCTATTGTCTTTTGAAAGTGTTTTTTTTTTTAACATGTTAGGCGCTTATATTATTGCTTCTAGTTTTAAATTGGTCTCATGGTTTCTGGAAACCCGTTTCCAAACCAATTCAATAATGGTACAATTTTTCCTTTAGTTTCCAATAAGTTGACGGACATCTAAAGTTCCCGAAGATTTTTCAAAAGAATAATACTCTCACAAGGAAGAGTAAGAGATAACTTCTCGTGAATTTTTCTCAAAGTTTCTTTCATTATAAATCCTATTACAAAGAAAAGGCGTCTTTTCTGGTTCATTTTCTCCGCTTTCTCTTCCGGGCAGTTCTACCTTCTAACTACTGGTGAAAGAAATCTCACTAACGAGATGGATTAATTTAGATTCTCACTTTGAATTGTGTAATATTTCGAATACTAAGTTATATTTATAAAAGGCAAAAGAGAGAGCATTATGGAAAACCGTCCTCACTACACGAAGAACTTCTCAGGGAGTATTTTTTATGTCGGAAGAATTACGGCCCTAGTTGTAGAGCTCTCAATTTTTAAACGGACCAGAAGGAAAGGGCTGTCTCCGAAGTCATTGCCGCTGTAATGCTTGCGTTCTTAGTGTAGCTGCTGCATTCGCAAGGGAGTAGAACGAAGTTTCTCTCTAGGAAGTTGGTTGAATTTACATTCTACCTGCAGTCACGTTATACATTCAATTTGCGTATTCCAACGTTAGAAAACAGAAAGTAGTGCCGCTCTTGATAATGGAGGACATTTCGAATACGTACATTCTATGTAAGTCTATTCGTTTTATTGCCAAAGGAAAGGTATTCGAAGGCGTGGAAATAACCCAGAATGCATCAGAACATAATATATGACCCTCAGTGTTTGGGTACGCTATAATTATGAATATTATCAGTGTTATGAAAATGCGATCAGTTTCTTAGCATTTCTTTTGTCATGACAAGTCTTGTCATATTATTAGAAAGAAACCGGTGTTGATGAAAAAAAAAAAAACGTTGTCTACTTCCACGAAAATAATGAATTACAAAGTTAAATCGATTTCGACGGTTTGACCATTATCAGTAACAAACATGAACTGAAGAGCACAGGTTATATAGTCACAAGATAAAGGGAACTTTAATCCCATTGGTCGAGAAAGGTGAAGGGGCTGAGAGGAATACCCAATCACGTGCATGAAAGCAAAGTGAAAGGGTTGGAAGGGAACTTGAATCCTATTGGCTGAGAGAAGTGAGAGGGGGCCGAGAGGAGTAACCTATGCCAATCAAGGGCAGACATAGTGAGGGGGCTCAAACAGTGGTGAGGGTAGCACTATGAAAAGGAGGAAACCCAATATTGCAGGAATAAACCTGTTAATGGTGAAATATGATTTGGAATCACCTCATTCAAACATTTACCAGGCCTATCAATTTCAATTACTTCGAATTTTTCAGCATGGAAATGCTTTAGCCATGAGCTAACTGCCAGAAAAATAATTGGGAACAAACTCAAAATAGGTACTTGTAATCTTACAACAGACTTGAATCGAAAACAGAAACGCTGAAACAAGCCGAGCAACGCCAACAAGGGGGAGGAGTAAGTAAACATTAGATTGGCTGACATCAGGTCTAAATTTCATCGGCTGGTTGGAGAAACCCGAATTTGAATCACAGCTGTTGTTGGGGAAACCTGTGTTTGAATCTCATCCGAATTTCCAAAGCCACTTCTTGGCGAAAAGAACTGGTTTTGACTCATTATTGTTGCATAATTATATTGCGTCAGGTCTCTAGGAGATGAAAGCAAGAATGGTGTATCAAACCTAATTTCAAAAAAAATTGAGAACCTGATTTTGAAATTTACCTCCCCTATTGGGCTCTTCCTTTCGGCACATCATAATAGCCGAGATGGTTTATGTTTTGTTAACGAAAATTAAAGTGCGATTATACATTGTTTGGGGCTTAGATAAGTTTCCTCCCCTCCCACTGTCTTCTCGTTACAAGTTGAGTACGGCCCATTAGAGCAGGTGCTTCACTGATGCCCTCATCCCTCTCACCCGGGCCAGTGTGATTTTACGATAACTAGTTACACGTAAACTTCGTTACTGGTCGAAGTGTTTGGGAAGGTTTCCCCATCACGTTGTATGAAAGTATGTTGAGAGACCCTACCTTTATTCAGTCTTTATTATACTCGGTGAGCTGAAAATTCCGTGGTAGAGGCAACGCTTATTGTTCCAGGGTAGGTATTAAACGATAACAAATGACCCGCGCATGGGAAATTCTCCAACTCTATTCACCATAGAGTTTGAATATCGCGGTTGTGATAAACAAGGTTAATTGTCAAAATTAGGTACCTGAATAACTACATACATATTTCCTTACTGATGATTGTTCCCTTGGTGATTAGGGTGTGAGATTTAAACACGGAAAACAGACAAAATACATGAGAATATAATTATAGGAGAAAACTGTAACTCCTATTATCCAATGGGCGACCCCGTATATTCCATTTTATTGGTTCATCTTTAAAATGTCAGTTAGAGCTTTCCGAAAAGGTATGCATGTATGTGTGGAGGTCTGTATTCTCTCACGTATCATACACTTAGGGATTCACCCTCCTCGGGTTTAAGCTCGGGAGTGGCCCCCACTACTGGCCTCTGTGTAAGGCCTATAAAAGGCCGATGGGCTAACAATAAATTATGCATTCAGAACATTGGCCCAATGTAATGAGGCACGTGGACGAAGAGGTGTGAATGATAACTCAAGTTTTGAGATGTGAATGCATAATTTATTGTTGGCCTATCAGCCTTTTATAGGCCTTACGCAGAGGCCAGTAGTGGGGGCCACTCCCACTACTGGCATACACCCGTGGAGGGTGGATCCCCACGTGTATTACACGTGGGAGATTCCAGACCTCCACAGTATGATACCCAATGATTAGGATTGGGAGTAACGTGAAATCGCAACCTGTGACGTCACTGACCCCGTGCCCACCAGCCGTAGCCGCTCCATGCCAACGTCCACATTTACGAGGTATCACTGGCCGACGATAGGTACTTATTTTGTTACTTACTGGCTAATAAACGTAATCTATCTATCTGTCAGTCAACTCCGCAAGGGGAAGAAGTGAAAGTGGATTTTGATCGATTTTGATGGGCGACTCTATCATAGTAATTTATCTTCGTTTGTACTTCGAAACCGGAGTCCTATTATTATGACTCAATGGTGGTGTATCAAGACGCATTGCTCCGATAAGAACAGGATGTGACTTGTTAGGGCGTAGCTTTTCGTATGGCTCTTTAATTAAATGAACTCACGAGGGAGCGAGTGGGAAATGGGAAGCAATTAAGCCTGAAATAATGAGTGTTTTGAAAACACCAAATCATTTTCAAGTAGCTCTAAATCACGTTGGGAGGGCGAAGGCGGTCTAAGTCAAGGGAGCGCATTCTAATTGAGGGTAGCGGCAATAGATTGAGGTCACGCTAAGGGAGTATTCAGCGTTCCGTTATCACTTATATTTTTTACCTTTTCCTTTATGCCTTATCGAAAGCCGCGGCTTCTTTAGAAAAAAATGCACTCGACACCACCTGAACGACCGGCAGGTGTGGAAACGAGCTCTTCGTGTGAGGGTTGGGATCAGATAATATTCTTGTTAACGACTCTACGACGAGTAAAATGCACCCGGCGGCAGCCAAAGACACTTAACGCGAGAAGTTTTATAATATTATTATCACCACCTTGAATTGAGCAGGACTGGGCACAGATTGAGTGTGCCTAGTTGTATGTAGAGTTTCCTTCGCCTGAAATTTGACACGGGGTTCAAAGCATTTCCTTTGTTTCAGCCATATCTTTCAGAGTTCTGAAAGATTTTGTTCAAATTTTCAAGGACTGTGCGAATAGGGGCCCTTGAGCGTTCATAGGAATTTCATATGATTGAATCAACGGTACTCTCTGCGCATGCACTATCGTAAATTTCATTCACGATGATGTTGACATTTGTCTAAAGTGAAAAACGTCAACACGAACAAGAGTTTCGAACAATCAAGTTTGAATCTTGAATTTATGTTGACATTTTGTCAAAACATGCTGATTTTTATCCTTCAAGTTTTCGTTGCAGTGCATCCCCCTTCCGCTTCAGGGATCAATCCTATTTGGCATTGTCTTTCAGGGCCTAGAACTTATTTTTTGTTGGTTTACCAATCGCAAGTAGGTATGTAAAATACTGCACGCAGTCAATTAGTTGCTTTTTAATCCAGCAAATCGGTTATTCGGCAGGTATACACAGAAGCTTCAAGTCTAGGCTCAAATGGGCTTTTGGTCGATCAAAGACTTCGGTGATATGCTGTTTATCTTTTGTTGATTATAATTGTTGTTCATAATGACTTGTTATCTTTCATTTCGTTTTGTTTTCATTCCGCCTTCGAAAATAACCTGATCCGCGGGTACCCCCTACCAGAGTGAAAAACGATGGAATATTCGATTTGAGGATTCTAAGTAGGTACCCTGAAACATAAAACAGCAAATTTTTAGGGGTGTGGGGGGGGGGGGGGGGGGGGGGAGGTTAAATTTTGTCTTCTTGCTCGATTCCAAAGGTTCAATATTGAAAATAATGAACCAAAAGCGGGATATTCAGGAAAACATTTCATCAATGATAAGGTAATGATTTTTGACGACGCTGATAGAATCTCGAAACCGACCCAGCTCCTAACAATAACGGTGGATCTAATATTTTTGATTGGTTGATGAAATCCGATCACGTAATAATGCACCATCCAGAATCCTAGTTTCGGTTGTCTTTTTATCAAACCATTTGAAGGTGCGAGCTGACTGATGGTCGTCTTCACAAACAGGACAATTTTATTAGAATATTCCCTGAGAAAAGAAAATCCTGACTACGAAATTACTATAAATTGTGTTGTTCTATGGGCAGGTACTTTCCAGATCTAACATAGTTTTGGTGGTGTCGTGTGTTTCCAGGAGCTTAAGGTGACGTTCCAAGAGAGGCAATATGAACAGAAACATATGTTTCCACCACGTTGAATGATACTATTGTTGTTGGCAGGTTTGAAGTGTATATACGATTCGGTAGTCTGCTTCAGATCGGATATTGTCAGGTAGAGACAATAGGTAGATTGTCAGGTTTGGACAGAAAGTACAGTATAGAAATATATTGTGTATAACCTTTTACCTACGTAGGTGGCATTGTGAACACAATCCGGGATTACCAACAACTGACATTACGGGATTCTGTAGTGGTTGAGTCGTATGAAACGATTATTTCCGCCCCATCGAATCTTACTTTATCCCGTGGTATTTTTCACGCCATCTTTGACTCTCCCATTTTCAGGCACGATAAAAGACTTCAGAGATGCTCGACAGGAGATTTCCAAAACTTTAATCTCGATGGAACCTAGGATACCTATCTATACAATCATATAAAGTGACATCACCTGTAATGGATGCATTATGCATCTATTCAACTCACCAGTCCCTAGGAATGGACATTAGGACTGTTAGGAGGGGTGAAAGTTATTGGCAATTTCAGGAACCGCCAGATTCACATACGGTTGGCATAATTATATGCTTATACATGGATACTATAATATTATATTGATGAAATATAATATTATACTAATAAAATATATTATTGTACTAATAAAATATATTATTATATCAGTAGAATATATGATATTATATTAATAAAATATAATTAGGAATAATAATAAAGTATTCTTATATTATAGCCCACGATCCAGTGGGTTTGGGATAAGGATGAGTATCGATTATTCGTTCGGAAATATCAATTTTTTTCACACAACCACAATTTTAAGAATATACTTCTCGAAGAAAATACTCTGCCTAGTGGAAATGGCACAAAGCTCTCAAGGGTCCAAGAAAATTGGAACGAAATATTGATATATTTAACGAAATAGTTTTCCTATATTAATACTATATTAATCCTATAACAACAAAATTTGGTTCATTCCAAGTAGCGCATGCGCAGAGTCTGCCACTGATTCAACCAAGATGGAATTCAAATGGAACCTCGAGGAGCCCTACCCACATAATCCCTGAAAATTTGAACGAAATCGGACAAGAACTATGGAAGATATGGCTGTAACAAGGAAATGCAGACAGAAAGAACACCAACCACCAAGTGGGGAAGGAATGCTCCTAGCGCTGAGATTGAATCAGGGTGGCCACCATCTGCTGATGGAATTTCCCTCGTGCCCGTGGGGCACGCGATGGGCACCAAGAGTTAAATGACGACGTAAAATTTTTGTCATAAAAATCGATATTCTCGGCATATCGAGATATAAATCGAAATCACACATCGATATATGGTAGCTATCGATGTTTCAGGCGACATCGATCCCTAGATTGGGAGGAATGGGTAGGAGTACAAAATAGTGGGTGAGCAGGTAACGGGTAAACGTGCCCTGTTTGCTTGACATTAAATAAGGTACCCTAATTTGTTATTCAAACAGTGAACTAAAATAAACAACCTTCAAAATCGAGTCAAAAACTTCGGATATTATACCGAACTTCCTAAGTATTTTGTGGATTAGTCTCCCATCAGCCTATTTATGGGTGGGTAACATTTAAATTGGTCTTTTAAACCGAGATGATTCGACTTCCCCGATTTCTCTTCAGGAATTATTCGAGAAGTTTGAGGGGCCTCACGGATCCATAAATTGGAATGGCTCGTAATTGAAACGATCGCTGGTTCGAATAACTTTGTATGGAAAAGGGCAAAAAAGGATTTCCGATTATGCTAACTCGGTCCTTATAAATTAGGAATATAGGTAGATTACCACAGTCGGAGTCGGGCGAAGTGTTCATCATGTTGTTATGTGGAGTGATATGAGTAGTTAAAACGTTATAAGTAGTGGAATAAAGTGTGGAATTTGTTATAGTTTATATTAAGTCAGGCTGATATGTCAACGGACATGGCGGTCTTCCTCAGCCTATGTCAAAAATAATTAGTTATCAATTAGAAAAAAATAATAATAATTTGTCATTCTAAACAGAAAAACAAATGTGCTTACTTTGGTAGGTACTTAGTTCCTTAAAAAAAGTGTGCATTGTTATAACCCAAGTAATTCGTTTCTTGGGGCTGGTTTCATGTGTTTTTGTCGAATATTAGGTAGGTATAACATCATGATGTTTCCTCATTTATGGGTAGGGGCATCACGGATTCATCATAGTCTATAAAAATTGTTTGTTGTTGTTAATCGTAATATTGTAATGCTGTTAGACCCTAGTTGTAAACTTAGACGTAGGTAACCAACTGCACTATACCTATCACAAAACGAGATTGAAGATGAGAAGTTGAGAACTTCATCGGGAATCCAAAATGTTTATAACAAGAACCATTAGTACTGTTGAGATTCACGTACCTGTCTATATAAAAATACATCATCAACTTCTGAGAGTTATGCTCCGATATTCATGTTTCGTAGTGCACGCCAATTTCATCTGAAAATAACTAATTTTGTATTTCCAAAGTTCCGGACTGACTCTGTAGGCGTAATGCACACAACTTCGAATACCTATATTCACACCTCAAAACCCATCGTCACTGTCCTCTGCACTGTAATGGCATAATAACACTAGGAATTATCTCCACTATTTCACTGAATTGTTATGCATTTTCGTACTGTTCGACTCGCAGACACCTCTCATTCCTCTTCAAAATTATTCAAGTCCTTTATCATTGTGATGTGTATCACCATTGTCTATCCAGATTGCACGGATTACTTCTTTATGGACGGATGCTATAAAGCACAGTGTAATATCCATTATATTATTTTTATTCTCAATTCCAGTATTGTTGGAATCGTTGTTCTTCTTATAATAATTTAATTAATAATCAGGGAACATTGTACGGAATATTCAGCACCGCTCCAGCCAGGCCTGGATCAGCTTCCCTCAAGAGTCCCACATTAGGTACTACATCACTCCTAGAATCCCCTCCAGAACTTCCTCTCAGAAAAGGCAGTTGTAGCAGCCACCTTCATTAAACTATTATTCCCTTATGTGAGAAGTGATTCCTGTTGTGCAAAAACTGATATCCATCACCATCATCATCAGCTTTATCTGCGGTATCACCACTATTCGTGCATTTTCCACGATTGGAGATCTCCGCATGGCGTCTGGTACCTAACATTCTGCCTTGGGATATCATCAACACTATCTAAACCTACCAAAGCCCAGAACCCATCCCGGGATCGGATTGGAGGACTTCCTTCCCACTGCCTACCGAGAAAATAGATAGGCATAGCTATAAGTACCTTTCTCAACTGATCTCAAGCTAGTCATTCGAATACCTGTAGATTAGAAGCCACTTAGGGAATTCCCTTTACAGTCAGAACCACTCTTAAGCATTCAATTTACCCTTTCCAATAAAATATCATTTATTTTTTTACTTGAGTACCTTTGCACTATTTTGTTCCTCGATTGTTAGAGGTGGTAATTCGAAAACATAAAATAGGTAAGTTTTTACAGTCTAATCTATATTTTCAGGGTGTAGGGACACACTCTGCGCATAACAGAGAGAGTCTTCCCCAACATAAAGTCTGAAAACTCGGCGATGAAGATAAATTATTATTTAGTTCGAGAAAATTGCCTCAAAATACCTAATTCAACTCTCATCTCTGTCAGAGATTCTAGTCGGATCCAACCCCGCTAAGACGTTTTACGTAGATAAGACTTATCAGGGGGTTGTTGACGGTAATCCTGCAGCAGGAGAGGATTATTCGAGTTGGGCTTAATTGGATCAGATGAGCATCGACTTGTGGGCTTAGTGTCCCCTTAGAGAGTGCTGGACAAGGGGAAAAAAGTATCCAGTGAATAGACGCACATTATAGTGAATAGGGCCTAAGGATACTGAATGGGGAACTAGGTTTCAATTGAAGCTCATCCCAAATCCTCTACCTTCTCCTCCACACGTTCCATTCATCGTGACCGCAATGATCAAGACAAAAGAACATCATCTCCCACATGAAAATCTTCCCTTGTCCTCCAATATTGAATCATTTTTTACCATCTTTCTTTTCAGAATTTAATATTGTCCCGTAGGGGAAGGTGATTCTTAGTTCTTTTCCCGTCCCCCAAATGAAACGTTATAGTTTGACCTGTATAATTTCGTATTCGATGAAAAATGTCCTTCTATCCATTCGTTCAAAGAACCAAAAGTGAGATCTGATATAATATAAATTATATACTACACATTGTATGATACTTTAGGATAGAAAGTGAATCTTGTTTGTAATGTTTTGTGGGTAACCATCAAGTGGGAACAAAACCTTTCCGTTTTGTGTAGCAACATGATATGATGACAATTTTCATCACGAACGGACTGATTATTAAAATAAAATAGTAAGCTGCTGCTGCTGCTTGAATAGCTTTCTATCTGGCAGATAATAAATTAGAAGGAATATCTATCTTTGAAGGAGATACCAGTCAGCACCGGAAATAAGAATCTACTCCCGTTTATCATGTACCCAGCCTGTCCAAAAACATGGTCATCCAGTGTTTTGCGAAATCTGTGTAAGTACTGTTAGAGTGATCTCAGAAAACGAACAAGCTAACAGACACCCACTCGACAAGAATAATAAATTGGAGAGTACTTACAATTGGCCAGGCAGTCTACGTAAATGAATCAAGAGGATCGGATCTAAACAGTTTTTCGCCTAATGAAAAGAACTGACTGGAAGAATGCTGGTTATGAGATGGAACAAATAATATTCCCACTTCTCCTAATATTTGTTCGCTCTCCAGCCATTTGTTTATTTTTGAAGTGGAGTACCTTCCTAATGAAAGGTCACTACATCAAAGGATGGATATAGGCCAGAAATCCCGGTCTCTTTGAGAGGTCATGACATAGAGTAAATTATTAAAAACCTTTTCTGAATTCTGAGATTAAGGCTTTAATCACCAAGAATTCGACAGGAAATGAAATTTGGTAACTATGTAAATTCAGTATAACATTTGGTAACTAAGGAAACATCTGATAACAATATAGCGGTAATAATGTTCACCATAGGTCACTATAGAAAACAGAGTTGGTTAGGCCATATCCCAATGGTTGATTCAGGAATTCGAAATACCGCCAGCAAACACCGAGTTATACCTTCCTCATAGTAGATATTTTTCCAAGCTGCGGCTACCGTAGATGTTTCATTTCCATTCACTGCACAGTGGTTCAAGTGCTCAATTGAGAAGGATGTGACAGAGTTTCTATAATTTGCGAGATGAATTATTGTTGTACCCCCTGTTTTTGGTGAACCTGAATAAAAAAGTTATATTATGTTTCAAAGGGGAAGTTTTATTTTTTTGAGATATGGCTCATTTTCCTGATATCCCACCTTTCCATACCTAATTCCTTCGTTAAATTTATACCTGACTCCTTTCTCAATCATTTGGTTCCTTGTTTTTGCGATGTGTGATGCATGTATGAAATTATATTGGGCGTTTGATGCTTCGTTTTTGAACAAATTTTCAAAATCGGAGAATTAGCCTTGGAAGGTATGAAAACGTGATGGAAAATTAATTCATTCATAATTGATCTATTAAATACACTTTATACCAGATTGGATGTACCGCACAAAAACAAGGTTTTCATTATCTATGTAATGGAACCGTCATTAGCGCCATGCCAACTCCAGAAGTTGTATCTGAGGGCCCAACGAATATGCGCTCCAATTTTTAAATCCTAAGAACCACTGCCAGGGTCTCTAACGTGGAAATTCAACGATAAGACAGCCAGTATACCTTGGTACAAGGAAGTAGAGCCATTACAATACTCAAAGAAACCTTTCAAAAAAAAAAAAAAGGAAAACTTCCTCCATTCTGGGGAGGTACATACAGATTATTAAACTTAAATAGAGTACCTATTATAAGGAACATTAAAACCTAGATCTAGAATGTGCCAACGTGACCTTTTTTGGGAGATTTTTGGAACTATAAATCAATTAAAAAAGTTGGGTTCTTTATCACAAAATTCATGAGGATCAGACATCATCTTATATCTCTGTAAACATCACTCAGCAAAAGCATTACTAGACATCATGAAAGAAATTGGAGGTCCCACAGACGAATTACATAATTATGTAACTGATTTTAAGAGTATGAGTGACCATGTGAGAGGAGATCAGACGAAATACTCCACCTCTTACGTAAGTGAAAATTTGTCATCGGAGTTTGAAAATCGCTCTGAACGGTTCACGTTCGTTCTGGTTGGGTTAGAAAAACGGCATTCAAGCGACTTTCATTTCACAGTCCACGTCCGCTTTGAATTTGAGTTCTGAACCACTGTACGCTGTTCAAAAACTTCAGGAACTTTGTACCTACGTACTTCTCCATTACCCATGAGAACGCACGGCCCACAGAAAACACTTATTATTAGGTACAGCACTCAGTTAACTTTTCATACAAATAAGTTTTCTTTTTCTCCTGATTTATCGCCTTCAACAGACCCTTTAGTCTCCAGAGTCTCACTTGAGAGGGAAAGACAACGCCGGCTATATAAAAACGTTTTTCAGAGGTCCACCATAAATTAGAACAACTTTCAGACTTTTAGTTTTTAAGTTATTATTTCCTCCTGAATCAGCTTGCGTTCTAAACGCATGAGTGGGAATTAGTTCAGTGGTCCTCTTTCGGTCTTCGGAAGTGGTTCCAGCTTCCCGTTCCTGTGAGAATCTTATGTGAGATGGTCAGCATCTACCTAGATACTTCAAAATGTTTGATAAGTCGGATAGTCGGAAGTTATTTTTATTTTATTTTTTTTAAATTTTATTCCGTACCTAATGTTGCCAGTATTGATTGTTTTTACGACAGGGATAGACCGTGGCTAGAAGCACCAATAATTTTTAACTTGTACCTTAACCTCCGCCATAAATATTTATAATACCGTACCTATCGATACCAACTACTATATGAAAATAGTTTTCCTTTTCTCGTTTCTTTGTGTCTTCCGCATTCAATTCCATGAATCGATTCAAACATATTATATTTATGTATGGAAGCACGGGTCAAATAGTTATTCTATTGGTCCCAACCGGCGATGGGCAAATTCTCGGGAATTTATTTTTGGGGAATATTCCCAAAAAGGTAATTTATATTCTTAGCTGATGAAATAGTTTTGCCCTGTTTTATGACCACTTAACCATACTTTGAAATTTCCAATTGCTGTTTCCTAGCTACTGCTATAATGAAATAACAGGTATAGCTTTAAAAAAAAGTTTATGAACAACAATGTATTTACTGATTTTTTAAATTTTTATTGAAAGGGAATCGATTCAAAATTGCCGAA
>JAEMON010000010.1:20000233-20017862 GCA_030264115.1 Lygus lineolaris
CGATTCCAAAGGTTCATTATTGAAAACAATAAACCAAAATCGAATAAAAAAATCTCTCGGTCCGCCGTACGCGGCACTTTCGTTATACCATGGATCAAAATTTATGAAATTTGGTATACCGGCTCCATTTGGGGTCTTGTCGTGCTCCGAAGCTTTTCGTTACCGTCAGTCTTTTCTAAGGGGTAGAAAATAGGGAATGAAATTCACAAAACGCCCTACCTCGAAAACTTAAAATAGGAAGGTATACCTTTCCAATAGATTTCGAATAGAACACATTTTTTAGCGTCGCATGAGACCTTGCGGAGTATTTTAGGACCAACCGTTCGCTGCCTCTAAGGACTTCAGGGTTGAACTGAAAAAAGATAAGAAACAATAGCATGAATCGCAGATGTTCCGAGTACGCCAAAAATTCCGATTCAAAGATCAGCTGTTCAGAAGCTTCCTTAGTTACTGAATTTCGTTAAGATTGAATGGCACAACTCTAGAATAATGATAATTACAAGTAGGTAACTACTCATTGTCCCCAAGAAATGATTGTGGACCTCGCGATATATTTGAGTTGGATATAGTATTGTATGCCAATATTATCTTTGTAGATGGGCGATCTACACAGAAAATAATGAACCGTTGTGTAATAATTAACAGTTAAGGGAGTTATGGCCATTGGACGTAACGTCCAAAAGAAAACAAAATCTTGGAATTAAAAAAAACTCACTCAACAAAGGGTTAACAAATGACTTCATGAAACACATTTTGTTGGAAATAACTTGTTGAATTGATTCCTGTAGTTTTTTCAGTCGAGTCTGATACACCCAGTACCATGTATTGTCCTTCTTTTTCTTTTGTTAGTCGGCATTATGTCCAATAACACCTGATCATCACGGTGAGGAAGGAAGGAGAGGAGTGTTAACGAAGACGATTTCTTGACCCTATAATTGTTTTCTGTAAAAACCCTCTGATGAAGGACACCAGCTGTATCCGAAAGCGCTAGCCGAAGGAGAAATGAACTGTGTTTTTCTCCACACGTAAAAAAATGCATATATAGGGAAATAAACCCCATTCAAATGTTGCAGGAAAAATGATGGACCATCACTTGAAAATGTGTAGCTTTTATTATTTAATGGGTAGCAGTGAAAAACGCAGTTCTCTCTGAAGGTCCATCATAGAGGATGGGATAGTTGGCTCCCGAGGCCCGGGAATCCAACCCCCCCACGACACCTGGTTTATCTGATGCCGCTTTTAAATTGGTCCATCCATCAACGCCCGTTCAATTATCAGCGCTTCAACAAGTTATTGAACTCGACGGCCTTGTTCAACGGGCCAAGCCCGTGTAAACTACAAGCTGTAAATCTCTGCAGGGACTTGGACAAAAAAATCGACTCTCTTTTTCCATTTTAACCTTTCTTCGCTCCCATCACGTTTACCGTTGCTTCACTCCTGGTATAAGTAAAGTGGATATTATTTTCATCCTGCAGTAATTCAAGGAGCCTTTTCCCCAGGCTCCTCGACGTTCATCCTTTATTGAAACGATTGTTAACATTATTGGACTCGGGATGATCTAGGTTCTTGTTTGAGGAGGAGAAAATTATAATAACTTCCCCCTCTCGTTTTTCATTCTGATCTCGAATTTCGCTCTCAGACCATTTGATGGAAAACTTGCTTTCGTGATTGAAAAAACATAATTAATTTTATCTATGCTCAGACGTGGGTATAGAAGGATGGAGAGTGGAGATAAATGAGGCTTCTCCACCTTCGATAGTGTGTAAGAAAAATGTACAGATGGAGATTTTTATTGAATCAAAAGTCAGTTTCACGCATGTCCATACGGAAGCACTGGTCTGGCAGCGATGAAATTCAATTGGGAATATCGTACAATACTTGGAAATGTTATCATGAGAGTGTGTAGTTCAGAGTAACACGTTTGCATACGACGAAATCCATAGGGAAATAATTTCATCTACGACTCAGTAGTGTAGGATGTATTGAGAGGGGAAAATTATGATAATACCAGGTAATTTTATAATGATGTAATACAATAATTATGTTATGTTGAAACATGAGACAGCTTTGATCCGATGGAGGTTTTGCGAGGGCTACCATTGATTAAAGAGAGACATCGCAGGGTACTAAACTGCTCATCAATTCCAGAAAATTTGATTGCAATCGGATGTCAAGTTTAAAGGTTACCTGTGTGATTGGCAAGGACTTGCGGACTCAAAGGCGTAGTAGTCCATTTTTGATTAATCAATATTGATCAATGTATAACAAAAATTCAGCTTTCAACGTTTGGTGCGGTTCGTGACGCCGTTTGACTGATTTAGGTGACTATGCAAGAGGGTAGGTATACTGAATAATATGTAGATAAATAATATGAATGTGTATATAAATGGATAAATCTACTCATTTCTGGAGTGCCTACTTATTACGATCGGCAGTCACCAGGTAGTTGGTACATTTCTGAACACGTCTGATTAGGCGTTTTTTAATAACGCAATACACTCCATAGTACTGATTAGTATGATGTGGGGGCTGTTGCAAGGTGAAAACTGAGAGTGATTGTTATCAAACTTGGTAGAGAGCATCAACTTCGTCCCATAAATTTCCACATGGGTGTGAAATAATGTATGAGCTTTGACAACTCCCAAAGGCACGACTCAGCGGGATAAAAGTGAAAATTCACTGCCCTTGTGTTGCTTCGCATTATGTCACTTCATAATAAATAATTCGGACACACTCCTAGGGTAAATGGGAGATAAAAGTTTTAGTAAGTGAAAGTGGATAACGTGGTGAGAGAGGAAAAACGTAACACGAGCGGAAAAATATTATCGTCCTTACGAAACGAGTGGAGTCTAATCAAGTTAGATTATCGAAACGTTGAATACTTTCTCATCATTTTGTTTTATTATTTTCAGTAGGGCCAATAAAACGAATGGAACGGACAGATGGATGGTCGATTGGAATCAAGCCTTCGTCCATTAGGTAAGGTAACCCCCCCTCCTTTCACTTCTATGGCCCACTCTGTACCTAATCACTTCTAATTTCCCACAATGGGTACCTACACATTCAATATTCAGCTGTAACGATAATTATTCAGCTCATAACGATGATTGCATCTACTGAAATCCGTCGAAAGTCAGTGCTACCCGATTTTTTTCAGATAAATGCACGGTATACAGGAGGCAGGCGACTCGCCCTTTCCGGCCGATTAATACCGTTTAGAGAAGTTAAGTTGTTATACGAGGAAGAGTCAGCAGCCGGACGAAGGGGGAGCGGACTGAAATGAACGGGAGGGTCGATTATTCGATTTAGGGCGCCCAATGAATTACGGGAATGAAGCGAAAACGTTATTTAGCCCTTCTGAAACGAGTTACCATTCCTCGCTTTCCCCTTTATTTTTTCCTTTCATCATAAAATGTATACCATTCCTCCCTGTCGATCACAAACCGTTAAGGAACGATTTTGACTTTCAAGGTGGTGCTGAAGGTTTGTAGAACAGTTTTTCAAAATCATTTTCGGCCAATCAATATGAATTTCATGTCTTTATTCATAAGTCATTCTTCTTCTTTCTCTAAAAACTAAATTTAAAATTCCAAAATTTTGAAAACATGCATTTTGAAAATTTGACCCCTAATGAGTCCTCCAAAAATGCTGGCCAACAAACTCGTCTTTTTTCTTGTAATATTGACGTTTCGAATTTTTTTGGGGGGATTTTTCAGATCTATTTAAGGGTCATATACCGTCTGGAGTGACAAGCACATAAAATGAATGAAATGTACTCGTATATATTTTATATAAATATGAAGATGTTTTTCATTTCAGGAATCGTTTCAGAATTGTCTGAAAAGGATGTCCATATGGAGAAACTTCCCAAAAAGTTGCATAACTGAAATTTTGAAAACACTTGATAAACACTCAATTGAGTCGTTTATCCTCAAAATCGATCCAGTTTAAAATGTTATCCCCCAAAACAATATATCAACCATTCAAAGTCGTACTTTGAACTTTGTTCCTTAAAAGGGAAAATAACCACTACATGTATTACAATATTTTTTATTACCTAATATTAATTATGGTTATGGAATCTAATCAGAAATTTTGATAGTGAGCTATTCATAAAGTTTTGTGGTGATTCTTCAAAAGGGTTATCATCTTCTTTCATCGAATGAAGTAGAGAAAATCCGAGACCTGGAAAACTTGCAGTTAAGTAACTCATTTTTACGAGTTACGGTATCCCAACACAGTAACCCCAATTAGAGTTAACTTTTAAAGTTCCTATCTCCAACTCACTTCAAGTTTGCAACGTGTTGAATAGGTTAATTCCTCTACAGGGCCCCACCCTGTTCCAAGTTGCTTTAGAACATTCAATGAAATTATTATTGCTACCCACTGCGCAACCTACTTTTAAACATGCTGCCTTCCATAGAATAATCATCAGAGCAGTAGGTATCTATACTGAATGAATGAAAAAAATTTATCGAAAGAAAAATCTATTATTAAAAGTATAGCTTTGAGTAAAGGATGGTGTAGAACTCGTTGACTCCATATGGAATAAGGTTATTAGGAAAAAGAGTAGGGATGGGGTGTCAAAATTGGGTAGAGAATTCTCCTCAGAGGGAGAGTGAAACGTTGTAACCCCTCGTAACTTGCCCTTCTTGACTAAATCTTGGTTAAATTAAGTTAGTCAGGAAGGATCTCTGTCGCAAGTCCGAAAAGGTATGGATACCGGGTGGTTGTTTTACCAAATAAACCACTTATTACTTGCAACTGAGGGCAGAACAAAAAACATCAGTTTCACCATCCTATCCTTTTTTTTGCGGAAAAAGTGAAGGTCCTTTTAGGGAAGCCAAATGATATGGAGGTACATTCGTGATAATCGTGAAATTTCCAATAAGATCTCGAATTATATTGGTGCGGTTTGAGACCACCCTGAATATAGACAGAAAATTGTAAGAGTACGACAGAAATCTACTTATCAGCTCATTCATGGTGTTCCATGCAAAAGAGCAATTTGATGCCACCTTGAACTCGTTGGAAGTGTTTGAAAAAGAAGGGGTTGCCCCGAGTGTTGGGTCATTACGACACATCAGCGCTAACGTGAAACTGCCAACGCTGCAAGACTCGACTAAGGTCAGGTCGCTTCAGGGCAAAGAAAAAAAAAAAACACGAAAAAACAACCTTGTGACTCTCTCACTCCCTCTCTATCCCTTCCTCTCTCTCTCTCTCTCTCTCTCTCTCTCTCTCTCTCTCTCTCTCTCTCCATCCCTATTTCCTCTCTACATCTTTCTCCGACTTTCATCATCCTCTACACCCTCGTGCTGTAAACCCCTCTCGGAAGTTGTTCCGATTTTTCCTGCCCTCTCTCAACTATGCGACACCCATCCCTGATTACTTCACCAGTGTGCAGTTCTCACCCTTCGAGGCAACTTTGCCTTTTCCGTGTTGTCACCACCTCCCTTATTCACAAAGAGAGCCGTGATGCGCATCTAAATCGTCTCCTTAAAACCACATATATACAAGGGACATGACCTCCACCCCTCCGAAATAATGTCTGCCAGATTGAGTGGGTAGAATTATGGCTTACTTATACTAACTTATTGTAACATTGACGTACAGAAATTAGATAGTGAACAAATTACTGACTAAAATGTTGTATTCTCAATCCTGTGGGTACGAAGATAAACATCTGGTGCGAGGCTTCACACTACTTTCGTCACCCGTAGAAACCTGAAAAGTCGTTTTTAGAACATTTTTTAGCTTTTCTCGCACACTGCTCTAACGTTTTTGATGAAATTCACCGGACTTCCTCTTCTTTCAAATAAAAATTCCCTTCATCTCCACAAAAAATTCCTGACGACCGAAATCAGCGCTCAAATCCATAAAATGGATATAAATATGATAATGATATGGTTTTGGGCAGCCATTTTTTGGGTATGTAGTGGATTGAGGGTGGAAGCAGTGCACGGCTGATTCTTGCGGGTAGGTAGTTCTCTATTCATTCTTCATTCCAACATGTTTCGCTTAGGTAAGCATCATCAGGGAATTCACGAAGGAGCAAGATTATCTTCACTGTCTAGTACCTAATTAATCATAAGGTATCTTAATGTGTAGGTACACCCTTAAAAGCTAGGTAACTTATGATTGATTAGGTACTAGACGATGAAGATAATCTTGCTCTTTCGTAGATTCCCTGATGAGGCTTACCCAAGCGAAACATGTTAGAATTAAAAATAAGTAAAGAACTTCTTATTCGGATGAAATTGGGTTCTCTGCTGAACGCAATACTTTCCTTCCTCCTTTCTAATGGGCTGAGGAAAGTAAAAGAGATGGACCTTGATGAACAGCCTAACTTACCTCCTGTTCATCCTTGATGTTATATTTCGGTATGCAGCATGAATTTAATGAACCAGCACTTTATTTCCCTTAAGTTATGAAGCAAAAAATACAAGAATATTTCCAATTTTCTTAGCTTTTTTTGTGTGTAATAGATACGAATAATATGACATTTTTTCGGAAGGTGCATGCGCAAAATGTGCGCACTACACAAGAATATACTTCTGTCTTATGAGAACTCCTATTATTTACTTATTGCAGATTTGGATTCCTTGTGAAATGTCGCAACACAAATACCCTCTACATGATTTTTCTGTGCGCAACCGTCATTTTTAAGCGGAAAACTGCTATCCTGAACATGTCATCGAAATTTTGAGATATTACGATTAAGGTAAATGTACATTATTTATGAAAGGTACATGTACATTTAATTCAAAAAAAAAATTAAAAAAAAAATCGGCGCTCACCACCCTTTGCTGTCACCTAGAACCTATTGGCTGGAATTGAAGATATGTAAAACTCGCTTTTCCTTCGGGCACCCGAAGTTCTGATCCTCAATTTAGTGACAGCTGCTTATTAACTGGTGTGCAGATACATCTGAATCCTTTTCTTCGTTTGCTGGTCGGCCAATCATTGCACGAGAAACGTGGTTGTGGAGTTATCACAAAGCCAAACTGAAAACTCCAACCAACTTACCTCTTTTGTAGGTATATGTACGTAACAGTACTTCTCAGAAGGGTGTTGACGGAAGGGGAAATTGGCAACAAGCGATGTGGTGTGATGTGTGATAGATATTCACAGGTTTCCCAACGACTGGTGAACGACCTTCGTAGAGATGAGAATGAGGAAGTTATTCTTCCCTAGTAAGTAACGGTACTTGGGTCACTCTACTTCGTGACACAATTTTGTAACGTTTTCCGTTGGATGGGCGCCGGGAAAAGCATGTTCCACGCTGAAAACTTGAAATTATTGATCAGAACAAAGATGGAAGAACTCTCCCACATGAGAAGCACGGGAGTCATCTCTTTCGAGCTCCATTCATATTGGAAGTAGACACTCACTTGCACACAGTATGCACACACACTACGTTCATTTAAACTAGCTACCGCCCTAAAAGCTTTGGGGCCAGCTTCACCACTTTTTTTCATTATTCGCAAAGTTTACAATGCGCTCATTCTCTCGCACTTCCTATTCCCATCCTCTCCCCTCCCTTTTAATTATCCCCAGCAGAGAAGAGGACGGATCGATTGCTCGCGCCTACGCCTGTGATACCGAGTATCGCGGTCCCATCTAAATTTATTCATTAGCAGACGCCTTCCGCCGTTGCCTCTCCAACCAAAACACTGAATCGTGTGATAGAAGACGTTATCAGCGTGTTTTCAAAAGGAGAGACGCCGGTTTGTCAGAGGAAGGTTTTCGGTTAACAGTTCCGGACATAGAGACGGCAAACAACAAGGGTTCTAAATTAAACGACCGACATCAATATGATGTAATCATCAAACAGCTTTCTGCCCTTAACCTTTTGGGAAATACGTTGATTCCGCAAACCTATATTTTGTGGCTCACGGGAAAGAAAAGTTGGAGACCACCAATGGGTAATTCTGGCTATTCCATTTTAATCGTTGAACCGGAAGATTTCACTGAGAGCTTTCCAAAAAGTTGCTAATTGTAGGGTATCCGATGATTGGAAGTGAGATGAAACGAGTGCAGTAAAATCGCACTCTTTGACGTCACTCACCCCGATGCCTCTTGGGGGGCACCCTCTGCTCAACAGAATAGATGACGTTACGGTGATCTTCTCACCCGTTTTACAGCCAACCTAATGAACGTGTTGGGCTGGTTTTCAGGGGTGCTGAATCGGCTGACGGTCTCATCTGTTGGAATAAGCAGGTTTCCGTGGGATCATATTGAAGTTAAGCTTTCAGCTGCGTGGTTAGTAGTTGGATGAGTGACCGCCTGCGTGGCTGGGACCACACATCTCTAATTCTCGCGTTGGGCCATCAGCGATCCCTTCTCCACACAAGAGGGTGAGGCAATGAGTAGTCATGAGCGAAATCATCAGAAAAAATAATTTATTCTGATCTCCCTTTAGAGGACGCTGATGACGTCCGCTACGCCGGGAGCGGCAGACGGACGAAAATCCAGCCTGAAGTGGTCGTTCACTTTACATTATTTTACCTTTACTTTTTTGCCTGAATTTCGAGACGAAAATGGACAATTACGACACAACAGAATTCCCCGTTTCTGCGTCGAATGAGACCAACGCTAGCTCATTACCACTGTAGTCATGATATCTCAATCCCTTCCGCTTTTTCGACTTGAACAGCGAAAAAGTCGTGAAAACGGAAAGAGTCGACGAAAATGTGAAAGATTGCAATCAACAACTTCTTCGCCTTTGCTCTTTGCTGATGGAACATCATTCTGGATGGTTCCCGACATCGTGTGGTAGAGTGTTGAAAATCCTGGTACCGGATTGATCTGGGTCACAAGAAAGGGACTTCCGGTCTTCCGGTTTTTTGTGCGGAGAGCACAAATTGTCTGAAATGGGATGAGACAAAAGTCATTTGAATAAGTAGCCTATTTTTCTATTTTTTATTTGAACCAGGTTATGAATGAGTAGATGTATGGTTTGAATTTCACATACCGATCTGAAGATGCCTACGAACTGGCTGAAATATGTCATATAGGAAGGTACATGACAATTTAGGAACTGCAATGAACCAGTCCGAAAACCCCGAACAACAACGTTTAACGCCTTAGATTGTTGAACATATTTTTAAACCTTCGATCGTAGTAGCAAGATCCGTGTATTTCAAAATAAGCATCTATTGTTCTTCAGTTGTTCCGAGGCCATATTAATGGATATGGAGAGGTTTGTAAAATGTTACATGCCATAACTTTTCTTTAACGTCTTCTGTTTGATAAAATATTCAGGGTATTATTCTGAAAACCTAACGTAAAAGGGCCCTTAGTTAGCTCTTCGTACAGGCAGGGGTGAATACCTACTTACTCGGTTACGGCAAGAATGAATGGGGAACACAAAAAATTGAAAAAAATGGAAAACCGTTGGTCTCTTGAGGGAATTCGGGTCTTGAAATATGAGCTCATCAACAGTTAGCGAACCCACCGCGTACTACCCCTTTATTAATTACCTCGTGAACCCGTTGTACCTACCGAGGCAGGTGAAAAGGATTAGAATGAGATAATTAGTCTGGGGAAAAGAAAGGATAGAACGTTAAATGGGGAGCGGATGAAGTCGGCCTTAACCGGCTTTCCTGGCGCCGTGCCTTGGCGTCGTTATAGAGGCTGTCTAGCAGCAGCGGAAAAGGCCTAAAGGCGGGGGGAATGGGGTCCCTAGGTTTTCCTTAGAGGCCGACGTGATGACGGGGGATGCTTGGTACTTCTCGAGTTCCGTACGTACCCAACAGAGAAACGATTCGGGACTTTTGCAAACAATATCATACCAGGAAATAATGAATACATTCATAATTTTTCACACACATACCTAGATACTTTATAGCTACCTTACTTGGGAGAATACGAATTCGGTCGGAAATAAAAAGCTGTTCCTCTACAGCTCATTTACCATGGTTCGCAACAAACTCAGACAGAACTACCACAACTGGTTGTAGCAGGTTCATACGTGAAATAAAACGATTGCAGTATGGTTCAAGGCATTTTAGTTTCTGGGGATGGTAAATAAATGAGATCTCACTCCGTTATCTCTTTTATATGCACATCCTTGAATGGGCACTCTTTGATTCCTCACTAACGAAGTTAGGAAGCTGTATATTATCGCAAGAAGTTAAAAGAAAAATTGTTCTCCAATATTTATACTTGCTCTCCGCTCACTCCTAATCATCGAATACCCCATATATGTATAATTATCATCTTTTTGGAAAGCTCTCACTGAAATCTTTTACGGGAACGAATTAAATTGCTATCAATTACGACCATGATGGACACTTCCGGCTATTCCATTTATTGGAATAGCTGGAAGTGTCCATCAAATCATAAATCATGTCATGGTTTGATTTTATGGACTTTTCAGGGATTGTGCGGGTTAGCCCCTGGACGGTCTTTTATTATTTTCATCAACATGGGATCCATTTCCTGAAACTACGGTTCCTAAGTTCCTAATGTATCAATTTCGCTTAAATTCGGAGGGAAGTTAGGAGCTGTCTCCAAGACGATTGCCTATGAATTTCGCGACAATTGGATAATAAAATAGCTACTGCGCTTGGGCAAGCTCGACAATGTTCATTGTTGTGATGGATATAACTTCGGAATTATTCTACCTATAGAAACGTTCTACTGACTAATTTTATATGTACGTCCATTTGACTGGTGTGAGGGAACTATACTGCCTACGTAAGTTGGCAGACGTACTTTTGTTTTTGGTAGATGGATGTCCTATGAAGGGTTCACGGGAAGGGCGTTGAAAGTTGAAAGAAGCTACTGTCGTGTTTCACCTTCTCTTCGTCCCAACCAAGGGCGGAGAGAAATAATCCATTGCTGAACATGCCTATGGTTCTAAGCTGACCGAGCGATGATATTATCACACAAACAATGTACTGATTTTGTTTTTAAGAAAGCGTACAGCCCAGCCCCCACCTCCTATTTCTTCGGAGGCACGTAATGGGGAACTAAGTTCAATAAGTCTTCACATGTTTGGAGTAGCACTGCGGCCCTTTTATCCTGCTGAATTCCAGGCTCCCTCGTGATTCAATCAAGATTAAGGAACCATGAGGCGCGACCTTACTCCATCCAGAATACGAAGCCGTTCCCTAGACTCCCAGAGTCGCCGAACTTCCTATGTGATGTCACTGACTCTTATCAGAGTGTCCTTCCCTTTTACCAGGTTTTCCCTCCTGTGATAACAAAGGACCTCGAGCAATAAACTTTGGGTCGGACGCCTCACAATGTAGCTCCCATCTCCTTTCTTCCGACCAGTCTCGGTCCTCAAAAACTAAGGAGGCGGTAAGAATCGCATACTACCAAAAACGAAGCGAAAAACTTGAGGTGCATTGAGATACCATGACTTCCCTGGCACTATAAGACGTGTCTTCCCGCTCCCGATATAATATCTCGAGCCTTTTCTCTATTGTTCATGCTTTCCGTCGAAGACTTTGAAATACCCTTTTCTGGCTCGGCCGTCCATATTTCTTCTTCGAATGTCAAGAGACATTTTCTCTTCGATGTTGCCCCAACTTCCTTTCTATAATACTGCCATCCAACCGTTTCACAACTTCTGTCTATTTGATCTTCACGTCTGTTTGAGATCAAACGAGAGTCCTTGAGCCAGAACAATACACAATCGCCTATTTCTATGGAGCGTTTGCTTACCTATAATTTTAATCTCTTGTGAATCGATGGAATATGTCTACACCAATTATTAGGTTAATTTAAATGATTATTAATGAAAAATAAAAGGTTCTTAATCATTTACAAAAATATATATATTAGGTAAATTTATTTTATTACAATATCTCACTATCATGATAATGTGATGCGCGCGGTGGGATCCTACCTCTCGTTTTTCCTCGAGAAATATTATACCTATTAGCATTCAAATCCGATGATGAAAAATACCGATTAAAGCGAATATTGTTGGTAAAGGGAAGTTGTTGTTGTACGCGAGGGGGAACCCCAACTCAGTCATGTACACAAATTAATATTATTATTATCATTATTGAAAATATTATATTATGAGTATATCATAGTCGAGCTCTACCTAGGTACAGTATTGCAAGTTATTGATGTTCTGAGGACCGTAAAGATGATTCAAAACTTGGAGAAAAATCTTTCATTTTAATAATCGAAGACTTAAAAAAGGTAGGTAAGTGCATGTTCTTATTAAATGAGTAGTAAGGTACTTGAGTGCAGAAATAACAATGTAATATAACAATACTTGATGAGTATATTAAACATGTAATAGTCTAGTAATGCAGGCATACCTATCAGGGGACATTCCTTCAGATAGGAAGTTATCCAGAAACTGAGCAGCATTCCAAAATTTAGTATCAACGATACAAAACAGGTAAACTCATATGGAGCCTCCAC
This sequence comes from Lygus lineolaris, assembly GCA_030264115.1. Classification (NCBI taxonomy): domain Eukaryota; kingdom Metazoa; phylum Arthropoda; class Insecta; order Hemiptera; family Miridae; genus Lygus; species Lygus lineolaris. The sequence goes on from JAEMON010000010.1 coordinate 20,012,627, forward strand.
CACGGCGTCAGTCAATGGGGGCGTCGAGAGTTGTCCTGAACTACTTAAGTACCTACCTACCTACCTATGTAATATCACAATACCAGACATGTATACCGAAAACGTTGAAAACAATGAAAAAAAAAATAATGATAATAATAAAAATTATTATTATTATTATTGAAAACTAACATAAAATAATTGTCTTTAGCATTTTATCGTAACTGAATAGCGTGTTTCATGTGGCATTGTAATGTTTCTCGCTCTCTCTCACTTTGACATAGGTTTACAATAATCACAGGCTCCTTATCAACTGTATTGTGACATTTCAACAATATTTTTCCAAATGGAAATAATAAACTTTATGACATCAACGAGAAAATAACGTTTTTACCAAAGTAGGTACAACTTGTGAAATTACGATTGGAGCTTGGAAAAACTTGTATGAAGTGAGTAGATACAATAACATAACGGTACGAAATACGTACCTTCGTTTACGATAAGCCTATTAGTGAATATTGATCGAAAACCATGATAAAACTGTTTCAATAATGTCCTCTGCTGAGAATCGGCAACTCAAGTGTGAGAAGTGATGCAACATGAAATAAACGACAAACAAATTGAGGACTCGCTACCTTTCTGGACGAAAGCAAAATGTAGGAGGCCAACAAAAAATCTAGGTAATGTAATATCTACTACACATACTGAAAACCAGTGGAATTAATTCAGAACGAACCCTATTACATTCGTGTGGACGGAATCACAGAATCGAGTAGCAAGTAAAACTGAAATTAAATTATCAATCATTTACGTTTAAACGCATTAGAAAGAAACAGACCACGCGAATATTAAATGTATCGCTTATCATTTGATCGATAGTCGTATTTCATGAGGTTAAACTCTGTAGCGTGTCAACCAAATGAGTACGTGTGTGCTTAATGAACGTTAAAGGAACGGTTTGCGAATTCCTCCTATCAAATCGAGAAATCTGAACGGGTCACGTTCTGTTGGGCAAACATTAGTTTAAAATTAGAAATCTTTGTTGTCTTTGGTACGTTTGGGTTTCAGTTTTATTGGGAAAACATTAGTTTCTCAGACGCAATACTTTCGGATGTTACATACTCGTAATACTCATATATTTAGGATCGATTACCAATTATCTGCCGATTGACTGATAAAATACAAAAAAAAAGCAAATAAGTAAAATATGGATTTTAGTCTATAGGCTTTGCCAGTAGTACTGATTGGTATGCCTTAATTATTATTTCCTCCCTCTTGATGAGGAAGATTCGTTTTGAATCTGAGTGTCGAACCTGTGGGAAACAAGTTGGCTTTTGAAAAAAAATATTCGGGTGAGAGGAATTGAACAAGTTTCAGAGGTATCACTAGCTCTTTTGCTTCCGAGTCTATTTCACTTTTGAAAAGTGAAAACTTTTTTGCCTCCAAAATCAAAATTTCAACTCGCGTTTTACGTTTTAGACCTTCCTGAACAATTTTGGTTTCGTGTCTGTCTGTCTGTCTGTCTGTCTGTGTGTCCCATAATCCTTGCCACACGCAAAACTTCCACAATTTCCATCCGATTTTGATGAAATTTTCAGGGATTACGCGGGTTAGGCCCTAGATGGTCCCCTATGAAATTCATTACCAGCCGACCAACGTTAGCCTCTGTTTTGGCTGTTACCGCATTTTCGGGCTCGAAACTAGCAACTGAAAAAAAAATAAAAACGTGAATGTTGACGAGGAAGTGCTGAAATCTTCAAATGCAGCACATTCTAGTGGAATGCAGTTTTATTAGAATAGTAACTCTAACGTCACTTCAAGTTCTAACGTCACTTGAGCTCCAAGAGTTATCTTTTAGCTTTATTCTTGCACTGAATGACGTCCATGAAAAATAAGAACATTTTCTAAATTCACCCGTGAGCATGAAAATGCTCCTGACGGACAGGGGGAGGGAGTTTACCTCGGGAAAAGCTGGAAAAGTCTCATTCTTCAACTTCTTATTCGGAATGAGAAGAAGCGGAATGCGAGAAAAATCTAAAGCGGAAGCTCGTGTGACATAGCCTTCAAGGCTCGATTTATTATTTTCAATTAAAAAACCTTTGCAATAATGTATCATTTAATGTAAACCAGTGGTTCTCGACCTTTCCCCGGCCATGTCCCAGTATGTATACCTAGCACCTATGAGCATTTTTTACTGCTACGCAAGATTTTGTTTTTAAAGTCCTTTGGCCTTTGTATTTCGTTTTGAGCCTTGCGGCTAAATTTCTTACAGCATGGAACATGTTATAGCCTCGTCACTACGCCCACAACATGCACTATTTATTATTTTCATACAGATATAAAACGAACAGACGGACGTACGGACGGTTTTCACGAGTTATTCGATGACTAAAACATGTTCCAAGTCACAAAATTACAAGCTGAATGCAAGTTTCTGAGGTCTCAATGGTTTTTCTCTTTTTTCTCATATTTCACCAAAACGGATTATTAGTAGTACCTTTTGGAAACAAGCTCCTCAATTGATTCAGATATCTTTTCAGCCTGCTGTTGCTTTATCATCAGTTTCAAGACCAACATCCTACTAATTTAATTATGCCTCCCAGATGCCTTTTGATAATCTTTCTCTCAGTTCTCTGGAATCCTTTTTTTGATGTTCGTTATACCTTCTTGACGGGAAAACAAGACTATTGAATTACATTTCTTTTTCCTTTCTTTTCTGAGCTCTTCCTAGCTTCCACCACTTTCGGGATAAACGGTGAAGAGAGAGTGAGAACTAGGTAAGAAAATGGATTAAATCAATAATATTATTTGAGCTCATCGTTAGCAGACATCGTATTCTCATATTATGTGTTAGCATCAGCTTTATCATCTAGGATCCTTCTACAAATATTTACTCACCATTATTTGTTCATAATTGATTATTTATTCACCATTATTTAAAATCCATAATTATTTTGACTGGTGGCGTTCAAGTTATGAATTGATAGTTACGATTCAAAAAGGTTGATTTTTCAGTACTAAGGCTTGAGGTGCCAGTGAAGGGGTGTTAAACACTTTTGCAAACTTTTCTCAACCAATACATAGTTTACCAAAATAATTTCTGTTTTCGTAGTTAATTCTTCTCCATTTTCAAATCTCAAGGGCAGTGGATTACCCGAAAATTATAAAATTTTAATCTGAAATTCCAAAAGTCGACTGGTCTTGAGAATCAAATAATAGAATTCATTCAGGAAACTATTTTGATATCAATCGGTATTCAACGAAGAAAAGTTTTAGAAGATTTTCGATGCTAAAATTTTCAAGGGAAGGGAGAAGGGCAGGCTATCAATTTTTTCAACGTATTAGTCCGCAGTAGTAATAAGAGCAGTCCCAAGTAGTAATAGTAGTATTAGTAGTAGTAAGACATCCTATGAAATCTCTGATAGCCGAGATTTAGGCGTTTTTGATAGCTTAGAATGCTTACCATATATATGTAGCTAGATCGATCTGCGGTCAGAAGCAGAAAATCTGTTGGTACCTACCTATCCTAAGATTTGGCCAAAATGGATATTTCCATTCGATTTAGAGAGCAATTTCTTTTTAATGAAAAAATTTCTTTATCAGCGAATTTTGACACAAAACCTATTCGGCCAATTTTCCAAAAGTCGAGTTCCCTTAGATATGGCTTTTCAACTGATGCCACTCTTCAACATGAATCCAACGATTATTATCATAACTAAGCATTCAAAAAATGCACTTAGCAGTACAACACTCTGCCTTCCAAGGGACGAATATATCGATTCGCCGAATGTGAATATTATATTCACTGAATATTTATAATTGGGCTTTTATGTCGGAAGTCATTGGAGTTAATCAACATCAATTTAACTTTTCGGGATTAAATCAACGATGGGTTACAAGCGGGGTTTACGAGCCGGAAATGGGGTCAAACTTCATTCTACCGCAGATGAAACGTCGAGCAGGGGAGAAAGGTAGGGAGCATATTAACCACTAAGTATTAGGTGTAAATGTGAGGGCGCATAATAGGCGTTGGGTTAGCCAGTAAAATCGGCCTTGTTCCGACCCTCCCACAAGGTGCTTGCCCATAAATCATCTTTAGCCAAGCTGGCGAACCGCCTGCCTCGGCCTCCGCTTGTTGCGTGTAGCTTGAGCTGTGCTTGTGTGCCACATTGTGATTATCTAATCGGTTTCCTATCGCTGTAGAGAACAGTTGTTAGAATGTATTCACGAACACAAACTGTTTCCAATTCCGCCATAATATTGCTCCATTTTTCACCAGGAGTATATGTAATGTTTTCAGTTTTTTCGAGAGCTCCATATCCACGCAGGAAAAACTTTGAATTCAGAACTCTCCTGTTTCATGATAGTATAACCACCCAGATAGTATAAGTACAGCCTTTGACTTGGAGATACCCGTACCCGTCCCCGTGCCTCCATTCTTGGATAGATAGATAAATAATTTTCTATTGAACTGCCTCACAGGTTTATAACTACATTGTCAGAATGGCTCTACTTCTTATATCCAAATTATGGTTTATTATTTTCTGTACATGGATCGCGCATCTACAAAGATCCTACTGGTATATAAATAGTCAATACCTACCTACCTTAAATATCGATGCTACAAATTGTGTTATATTCGAAATCGATGGAAAAAATATAACTCCCTACGTATTATTATCTGACGTTTTCGAGCTATGGCGTTTTGAAAATTTCATCAACTATTTCTTGACCCCTTAGAGAAGACTAACGGTAACGGCAATGTTCGGGTCACAACTAGGTCCCAAATGGAGCCGCTATACCAAATTTCAATAATTTTGGAATTAAGTGAAGTGCCGCGTAAGGCGGACAGACGATTTTTTTTTTTAATTCTATTTTTGGATTCTACGTATCTTGAAACGTAAAACATAAAATTTCAAGAGGGGGCTGAAAATTGTTTTTTCGTGCTCGATTCCAGAGGTTCATTATTGAAAATTATGAATCCCACCACCCGATAATATGAAACATAAAACTTTGTGTATTCTTCTAATTTAAATATTGGTGCATTCTATTCTGGTAGGAGTTCACTGCATGAGTAACATCTATCTGCTTTAATTAAAACTCCCCAGTAACGACGCCGCATTTGCACTGCAGCCGTACCTGGTTTCGAAAATAATTATGTCGATATTTCTTGTTTGTTAATGAAGTAAATTATTCAAGAGCAAAATTGCAAAGTTCCTACTTTTCAGGAAAAGGATAAACAAGTATTATTTGCACA
>JAEMON010000010.1:20056194-20074422 GCA_030264115.1 Lygus lineolaris
AATTTTCGTGCTAGGGCGTTTTGAAAATTGCATCCTCTATTTTATACCCCTCAGAGAAGACTGACAGTAACGCCAAGCTTCGCGGCACCCCAAAAGACCCCAAATGGCGCCGGTATACCGAATTTCATTAATTTTGGTCCATGGTAACTAAGGAAAGTGCCGCTTAAGGCGGACGGCGTACGGACGGATTTTTTTAAATTCGATTTTTGGATTTTACGTATCTTGAAACGTAAAACCTCAAATTTTGAGGGGGGGTTAAAATTTCGGGTTACGATTCCAAAGGTTCATTATTGAAAATAATAAACCAAAAGAGTATTCAAGTTGAGAATGTAACTTAAAAATCAATGGCAAGCACATCTGCCAAGTGAGTGTGGCACAATAGCTACCTCTCATTCAATAACATGAATGTATAGATCATTAAATCTAAGATGACTTGGATTAATATTTGTAAGCCATTACCAAATTCAATGGTTACATGAAAAGGTCAGTCCTACCCTTCAAGCGATACCTAATTTGGATAACGTTTTTTAATGGATTTCTAATCGTCTGGTGAAAAAACATCTCGGTGCATCTCGGGCCTAACCCACACTATCCTTAAACATTTAATTGCGAGTTGAAAGGACTGTTCTGTTACTGTTGTAAAGATGTATTTAATCAATTAGAGATCGTTTTTTTAGAGGCCTACCTTTCAATTTTGAGCAAGATCGGACCACCAAACTCTCCAGAATAATACTAATTGATCTTTTGGAAGTTAATAAAAGTTTGTACAATAAAATGTGTGGGGATCTAGTGCCTAACCCATTGAATTCCCGGACTTGCCTCCAAACCCTGAAACACATTCTGTGATCATGTTGTGTCCGGCAAGGATTTTACCGTAAGGCAAGTGTTTGCTCAGTGGCTACTATTTATTTGATCAGGATTGAATGGATAAGGCTAATCACCCACTTACAGGTGTCCTCAGCTTAGATGCCTATCCCAATGGGATTTCAAGCACTTAATAAAATTTATTTAATTAGTTGTTTGGTTAATTGTTATATTTACAGTTGGCAAGCATGAAGGATTTCAAGTTCTCGCATGCTCATGGTTCGTAAGATATGAAATTCAGGGGAAACTGTCAATATCCTGACGCAGACAATCCCTGATAATGTCACAAAAATCTGATGAAAATTATCCATATTATGAAAAGGGACCTACCACCAACGTTGCAATGTTGTAACGAGTCAATTATGATGTCCATAAGTAAAGTTAGTTGGGAAAGGATCCTTATCGAAGACCTAAGTCGAGAAAGCTTTTCAACTGAATCAGAAAAATCTGTAAAGTACAAAACTCCGTTTGAACAGACTCTGATATTTAGAGTTGTCTTGAAGATTGACAGGAGGCTTCTCCCACTTCTAGGATAAAACACAAATAATGGAAAATGAAAAAAGATTTTTTCCGACTTTGAAAATACCAACAAGAAGCAAAGTGCTCGGGTATTACTTATAACTCGTTTGTCATCGCGTAACCACTACTCTCCCTCGTTGTCTAAACAATTCACAAAGTTTGGTCTTCAAAAAGTACAGGGAAACTCGGAAAGCTCCAGCGAAGTTTGGCGGAGAAGTTTTGAATTAATATTACCTCAAAGGCTCTCAGGCCTATTAGAAGTCCTTAAAAAGAATGAATTCACGTTCCGTTAGCCGGGGGAGCTCATGCATTAGATTTAGTATCGTCGAGCAGTTTTCCTTCCAAGCAAGCATGATGAGCCCTTTTGTTCGAGAATTTAAGACAAAGTTACAAGCCTAGTAAGTTGATAATTAGGTATAACAACTTTATAGATGACAGGGGAATAATAACTTTATAACGAGGTATACCGTCTATGAGACTTAGGAATTTATGAATTTGCCAATTTCGACTCCTCCATTGAATAGACTCCTGGTTTTCATGCAATCCAAATTTTTGCTTTCTAAACATTGAAAGGTAGGTTTATGGGATATACCTACTCTATTCCAAGGTGCTATATTTCAAGCTCATATCATAAGGAAACTCAACAGTTTTCTTCTCCTTCTGCATCTATGTTGATCGTCACCCAAGTCCTAAGTAACAGTAGATTAGCCATACGTTCATCATCCAAGTGTACACTTGTTCACTACGAATGTTCCCAAAACTTCGGAAAGCTTTCTCCATCTTCTCCATACGCTCTTCTCCATCCAGTTAGTCCGTCAAGAACTTTATACAAAGAGAGCTATTTTCAGCACTACACTATTTTACCGATATTTTCTCACAATAATATCGAAGAAGAAGCCATCAAAATTGCCTATATTTCAAGCCTATCTCACGAGGAAACTCAATATTTTTCTTATTCTTCTGCCTTTATGTTGATCGTCACCCAAGTCCTTAGTGGCCGTACCTTAGCTATACGTGAATTATGCAAATTTCAACATATTTGCTTCTGATGTTGCCACAACTTCAGAAGGTACTCTAGTACTCTTTTTTCTTGAACATGAATAAGCTCTCCACCCAAACTTGATTTTTTCAATACGGAGATACCAATGGTGGTTCGTTGTGGTATTCGAATAAGAAGACTGGAATCCAGAATCAAGATCAAGACGCATTTTACTAGTCGCATTTTACAGCATTCTGCAGTTTAGGTCCCATGTCAGCCCATGTTACAGCCCAGCTGCAACGTGAAAAAATTCGATCAACTTTCCAGTTGATTTAGTACCCGACTTTCCTCCACTACAAAGTCGGCTTTACAGTTCTATTTGACAGTTGAATCGTCTGTAGTGTTTCCAGTGGTTCATCAGGTTAAAACGCTCAAACTACACAATTTAGGTTCCCCACAGTTTAGGTCCCATGTCAGCCCATGCTACAGGCCAGCATCCTGTAATGCTAAAAACTTCATCCGATTCGGCAATTGATTTAGCACCTGATTTTCGTGTAGGTACTACACGGCTTTAAAGTTGTATTGATTTTACAGTCGAATCGTGAGTAATGGTTCCATTGGTTCATTGTCAGGTTAAAACGCCCAAACCACACAACTCAGGTTCTGCACAGTCTAGGCCCCATGTCAGTTCATGTTACAGGCCGGCATCATGTAATGTGAAAAACTTCAATGGATTTGATTTAGCACTAGATTTTACTCCACTGCCCAGCTGTAAAGCAAAAGCAACTGTTGAACGCTGTTATAAATCATTAGTATTGACTCTATTGTTTACTAAATGTTTGACGACCAAACTCACCTTTACTAGGGGTATACATTGGCCTCTCAAATTACAAGCAATGACCAACGATACAGATGAGCGTGATACATAATTGAGAAGGTTTTGGAAATGGAACAAAAAGTCCCATCTTCCACCCACAATTGAGGAAGAGCCTTTGTACATGCCGTTGGTCGACCCTTTTGAATTTATCATTCCCTTTGCCTCATATACCCCGCTTACTTTTGTTTTGGTGAATAAAGGCCTCCATCTCGTTTCCCTTGTTTCCACTGGGCCCAGTAAAACAACTGGAATCTTTGAAGCTAGTCTGGAGCTTATACTCCCACATTTAGTCTTCGCCTGCCGATAAAAGAGTTGCCCCTCTTGTTGGAGTTTGTATAGCTATTCGTTTAGCCCTTGAGCTTAGTTCCGCCCTAAATCCGAATGGAGAAACGGCCTCTTGAATATTTTTAATTTTCACTGGAGCTCATGGAGACAAGAACAAATCTTATACTTTTTGAAATCTTGCGGGTCTGCTAGTTCCACCTGAATCTTCATTGGGTCGTCCATGAAGCTTCATGGATACATCGATATAACTGAAGTTTTTATCACTTGGAACCTTGCCAAACCAATATTGAGCGTGTGGTTGGAACGTTGTCCAACCAACTAACATTTCATCTCAACAAATGTTAAAAATTAACACAGTTCTTACATACCCACTTCCGACTGAATCATGTCCGTCCATAACTACCTATTTGTTCAGGTATTGACGAATTGCCAATGAAGAACAATATTCATTTGACCAGCCTCTTTCCCATTGCACGGCCTATAATTCAAAGGACTGATTCTTGAAACCAGCACGAGGCGTCGGTCGAGGGAGTTCTGGACTTCAGACCAGGAATATAAGTGTTTTCTGGGAGAAGGTGAAGGAGATGTTGATTAAAAATAATCATAATAAGTGAGACGGTGAAGAAAACCGAAATGACGAATACATGGCCCTGCCAGAATGGAACACTTCAAAAAAGGTATTCAACAATTGTTTTGAGCGTGTGAACTTTGTACGTTAGATGGACTAGTATTGTTGAATTGGTACCACCTTGACAAACAGTTCCTCAAAAAAGTTCGATCTCCACCGAAGTATGTAAACATATCAGTTCCAAGCGTAGGTATAGACCACAATCAATAGAAAAGAACCAATCACCAATTCATATTAAATATTTTTCATATTACAAATTTCTCCATGATGTACGTTGGAAGTCGATTATGCTGAGCATGGGTTCAACCTTGGCAACACCTAGGTCAAATCGAAGTTCCCGCTCTATGATCCCACCTCCTCTTCTGTTCAATAAAGCCTTATTTTACTCCCTCACTTTCATACTGTCACTCAACCATGCGATCCATGTACGATCCTTATATCTCCTTCCTTCTACATCCATGCTCTGTAGGACGTTAATTATTGCCGCTCATTTCATTCAGATAAATTAGATCAAGAGCTCTAATTAAATAACGTTCTAATTATTAATATAGGTACCAAATAGCCTTCTGTATGATCCTTTATTGGTTTTTTTTTTAGTAAAATCCCTGGCGTTTTACGAGACGTTTTTGTCAACGCGAAATCAAATTCGTCGTCTTTTGGCTTGGCAGTTTTTCGTTCGCCGTTCAACGCGTTCGAATTCAAAGGAAAGCTCAAATTTCGTTCATTGATCTTTACTTCAACGTTCTGTTAATTCCGATCCTATTGTTCAGTGAATAATGAAAAACGTTGTTCAAAAGAAAGCTCAGTTTTCTTCTTCAGTCTGGTAAAGTACCTCGAGTTCAGGCTCGATTCATATTTTTATTGTATGGGATGAGTACAATAATGTACTACGTCATGCATAGTATGATAGCAAAATGAGAAGAGTCATTGGCATTAGGTGCTTGTATAATTGAAGAATCCGATTTCCAGACCTAAATAGGTGAATCAACCCTGAGTTCGACATCTGAGACTGATGGTTTGCTACGGATGTACAGCCCAAGTGATGCTGTCTGTTACTCACAACTCGATGGTTTTGAAGTGGATCACGATTACATCCCGGTGGAAATAGCTACCTACCTATGGTAATTTATTCGAGAAAATATTTGCCGTCTGGGAAAACCGGTACTGTGGTTCTGGGTACTGTTAATGGGAAAATGGAATCTAAGAATGAATTGAGTAGCGAAGTATGCTGCCGACAGCTTTGAAGATTGAAATTACTTATTGGGATTAGGGAGGAAAAATCACCTTGAGGAAATTTCTTAATCCGTCCTTTTCGCCGAAAGAGTCCCTTGGGGGGACTTGAAAAACGGATCGAATGAAAACCATGGCTCAAACGGAGAGCTCGATGAGGTTTTGAGTCATATCTAGGGAATAAATAATTCATTGGGAGTAGAAGATGGAGGAGTGGAGGGGTCGAGGGTCTTACAAAGGCTTCAAAGGGGAAACGGAAGAGCGTGAAGAGGCGCTTAATAAGTACTCCCTCCATTGACTTCCATTTCGACATTGTGGACGCTACTAACGGCTTCTCTTCGTTGGAAAACCGGAAGGTGATGATCGATATCGTCCCACTTTGTTGAAATATAAATTTACCTACCCACGCGCTCACATTCTGCTTCCGAATTTGACAATGGCACAAGATGCTTCGTTACCACTTTTCGATGAAAACCTTTTTTGACCAATTTCAGTTCACTGAAACCTCCCTATTTTCATAAACAAATCGGGAAGGTCTCCTGAAACGAATTGATTCCATGTCTGAGGCTGTGAGTGTGGATGTTTGTGCCCGTGAATCCTTCCTACGAGCAGAATCCCAACAACTGGATTCCAATGTTGATGACAGTTTCACCGGAGTGTAGAGGGAAGGCCCTACATTTAATCGAAATTTCAATTCTTTCTTGTATAAGCAATGCAATTATTGAGAGATAACTATTTACTTGATGCAGAAGCGTTAACTGATTTTAAGCGATAATGAAATGTTGGTTATTTACAGCATTTCTTCGTTGAACTCTCTAACTGACCCCTCTGATGACCGATCCATTAGAATCAGAATATTCTACTACATGGCTGTCCGTAGTGGGAGCTGCTTGAAAACTCTCAATAATCTGATAGCCAAGACGATTCCAACTTTAAATTCAGGTTTCCTCTGAACCTTGTTGTTGGCTGTCAGGGCAGTGCAATCTGGATGATAGAAGCCTTGAGTGGAGTACGTTCCAACCCTCCGAAGTCGTTTTTAAGGATTTATGCACTCCTTCAACAATACTCGCTTTAGACCCCGCTATGAACGGAAGGTAAACACCACGGAAGTAATCGTGGTGGATTCTCCGAACGGTGAAAATATTCAAAAGGCAGCCCCTCATTCCTTGCAGATAATGATGTAACTTTGGCACGATTCCACTGAAGAACCAGAAGTACTACCTTCAACCCGCAAGATGCTGATGGGTGATTGCGAGAAAGAGCTTTCTCCCCAAGATTTGCTACTCCCCTCCTATTGTTGGGAAACTGCCTCCTGCAGGCGGACTGTTTAAATGATGGAAATGGCTGTAGGTTGCTGCAGCGTTTGGAGTGAAAACCAAAATCCTCACGGCCCCTCGCTCTTCACGAGTAAAAGCGGTTGGCTGCTGAAGCCGTAAACATTTCTAGGGAGAGCCGGCGAAAGGTAAACGGCCAGCGATCAACTGAAATAAATGGTCCGTTAAAACTCTGCGGTCGGAGCTCCCTCTCCTGGGAGGGCGTTGAGATACAAAGGAGTTTTCCTTCCGGGTTTGCTCCCTTGGGGCATTGCATCCGCGTGAATGCGGATCACGAGGATGAATACCTCTGCATAGTTCCTATGTAAATTCTGGGACATACTTGCTTGTAGGGCTCTCAAATCACATCAATATTTAGTACGCACATCACCGTCTGTCAATCCACCTGATCCTGCATTCATCATAGGCGGTGGCCTTTTCGCCCTAATCCTTCCTCCAAAATCGAAATTGTTTGCCAATACTTATGTTCCAGTGAACAGTTCTTAGAATATAACTAACCATGAAAATATCATAAAACATGTTTAATGATTTTAATTATTACCACTAGCGAATTTTAAAAGAAAACAAAGCTATTGCAATGGCTCCATTTTTGGTATGCAAATTTTTGAGAGTATTCTTCATGGAAAACCGTTTCAGACCATTCTAAAAGGATCCTGAAGTTTACCCCTTTTTCATTTTATGTACCTACCTACATAAAGATGATTTTTTTTTTATGGCCAGGATTTTTGGAGTGGTACTCTAATTTTGAAGAACAACGGCCAACATTTTGAGGATTGTGGTGTTTCGCCTCCTCAAACATAGAAATAAATAATAAATTTCCTATGAATCACCCAAGAATTGGTAAATATTATATAGTAAAATAAATGCTTATCAAGATCTTCTTTTTTTTCAAGTGACCATTGGTTTTTTCCCGCAACCCTTTTTTTATTTAGATTATTTTGATAAAACAACGATTTCCCACTTGTTTCCCGTCGTTTTGGTTCAGTGCATGGTCCATAATCGTTTACCAGCATAAAAATACTTCTTCTCGATCCTGATTCTTCAGAAAGATACCTTTTGGCTCTCTCCATAAGGTTCATTAGTTGGCTGTACCTACACATCCACGTATCCTGTACCGGACTATGTCATCCGATTGTAATTCCGACAGTACTTTATTGGTTGAAAAACTTGCGTCTCGCTGCATCGTGTTTCCCGCAGTTCATTACAACTTGTTCTAGATCGTTGTTGATCTCAAGCAATTGATACCCAACGGTGAATATATAGATCAGTCCTATTTGACAAGAAGGAACCCGTGTAACTCCAGCACCTAATCCATGTGTAGCTTCTTGAGAGGTCTCAACTAATTGGGAAGCTGGAAGAATTGACTTATGTGAAAACGAGAAGTACAATATTATACAAGTGTGATGCTCCTACAACACAAAATAACCATGTGAAAAACAAAACCTTGTCTTGGTTATACAAACTTCCTACAAGGCTGAGGAACGTAAGCCGTATATTTATCACATAAATGTTCCCCTTCTACATTTCTACATCTATCACATTTCACATCTAATCTACATTTATCACATAAATCTTGGTATAAGGCTATCGTTTTGTCATCATCAAAAATTGAAAAATGTGATGTCCAAGGGACTGGAATCTGATTTCAAGTGTGGAACCAGTATCAGGGTTTCAGGTGTGGTATAAAGTGGACAAGCCATAACTTTTTAATTGGTGGTAATAAAAATCTGATAAAAAATCTCAGAGCATCCTTGGATCAACGGTGGACTGTGAGCAGAAGGAAACACCTTGTGGTTCACAAGGGAAAATTCCGTATTGAAGGGGTTAAGACGTATATTTGTACACTTTGTATTTATTCTCTATTCCAAATCACCAGTTGTTATAAGGGGCCAAGGGAGTGATGTAATTCAGTTTTTCCCATTTTTCAAATACAATTTTAGGCCGATTTTGATGCGATGATCATATGAAAAAATTCGGTATTGAAGGTGTTTACATCATCAACTGCTGAAATCAGTTATGACATGATTTAGTGGAAGTATGAAATGCAACAGAATTTGTTTTAGCACAGTTATTCAAATACATCAATTTACATAGAGATGCTTGCAGAAGTAGCGGAGGAAATAAAGATAATTTTCAATTCATTAAGTGACGTCGAAACAATGAGGGAAATTGCCCTCAGAAGTTCAAGCTCGGGTTGATTATAAATAATTAATCCAACCACCTCTGTTGAGCTGGTATATGATGGGAGCATTTGGTCGAGTGGTATTATAATTGAATACAGTTTAATTAGCTCGACCATATCAAAGTGGATTTAATTGCATTATACCACAACCAAATGGAAACACGAAACAATAACGAAGTTAAACTGGGTTATTTTTATTCTGACGACCTGATCCCGCTCGACGTGACTTTTTTGTAGGGTGACCAGACGTCCTTCTTTCGGAGGGACGATATTACTTTTCAAAACCCGTGGTCTCAGTGTCTTTCACACCCCTTGGAATCACACCCGGTGGTACTTTTCTCCTAAAATGATCGTTCAAAAAGACCGTTCTGACATGAAAATGATAGGGAATTAGCTTTCAATTGTACCATAACAATCCCCAAACGTATTGTCCAATTTTGATTGAATTTACAGTGATTGTGAGATATGGGACTGAGATGGTTCCCTATAAGTTTCAGACCTGTCCGGTCAAAACCTGCCTCTGGTAATGGGCTAACGTGAATTCCCTGAAATATTTACGTCAACAAGGTTCGGTAACATCCGGCCGTGAAGGGTCGGGCAAGCTTCGAATATTGGTCAAGACACTTCCAGATCCCTATCAAATCGAGTCTAGAATACAATTTACAGATCAGCTGAATCCTAGATAGAGTTTATAGATCAGCCGAGTCATGAATTGAGCTCCTAGATCAGCTTAGACGAAAATCGAGCTCCTAGATCTGTAAAAGAAGTCTCCAAAATGTTAAAGTCGGTCAATAATCAGTTCCATTTTGCAATTACATTTTTGAGATGTCTGAGTGATGGACCGTCTATTCGAGATGAAAGAAAAAGACGAGACTATTCTGCTCCGAATTAAAATACCTGACCAGGAACTTTGCCACCATTGGCACAAAAGAAAAAATATCCGGCCAAGTGAAATGGCACATGACTTTCTTCTTCGTGTCCAAGAAAATGTGCAGGAAATCGGATGAAAACTGTGGTTATTAGGGATGTGTATCAACCAAAATTTAGTGAATTACGCGTTAGCGCATGCGCACAGTCCGCCACTGATTAAATCATGATGGAATTCATATGGCACCTCAGGGGCCCTTGCCCGAATATTCCCTAAACATTTGAGTAGCTTGGTAGCTTGAACATTTGAATTGTAGCTTCTGCTACCTTTGGTAGACTCGGAAAGAATGATGTTGCCGTTCGACCATTAAGAAAAACCTGTTTTTGGAATGTATTGAACCAACTTCTGGCACTCAATCAATAAAATATATCCTTAGGGCTCGTAGAAAGGTACTTGAAGTACTTTACAGTGGTATTCCCATTATAGATACTGAAAGCATAGGAAACCTTTCATTTCCACCCTCCGAATTTTGGGAATTAAGTTATGTTTCCAAAAACGTCTGCTATTTTTCGTTTCTCTTGGTAATTCTATTTTGTCAGGGCAGGGTAATCGAATTGAAGGCTAACATTTTTCGCTTGACCTCAGGGAGCCTGCTGGCACATGTCTGGTCCCAGTAGGGCGAATATACGGTCATTCCTCGCTGTCCGACGCGTCTAAACTAGATTATTGGGAGTTTCCTGCTCAACTCCTAGGTCTACCCCTCCTTCCCTTCCAATTGTAGTTGATTTCATTAGAATCCAGAGAGGATGAGTTGAGGATGAAGATTGCTCACTTCGGTAACGTGGGATGAACAGGGGGGTTGCTGGGGAGGAGAGACAAATTCCTTTCTTTTTCTTGGAATATTCCAGTCATGTCAGGAATATCGGAATACTGGACGAACCTGCCAATATGAAATTACCGAGAACGAATGTATTATTAGGGTCGCCTGCTGCGGCTCAAAACATCATAATATCTTACGATATTTTTTTTATAACCATCAATCCCTACAGCTTCTAGAGTTTAAGGTAGAAAATGTCATTAGGTAAGTCGCGGACCAATAAACACACAGTAATAATTTATTTTTGGGTTTTGTGGGCTATTTATTTACTGAGCTGAACAGGTAGAACAACCACGCGATATTCACACTCTTCCGGACTTGTGACACGGCTCCTTCTTGATTAACTTAATTTAACCTATAGTCAAGAAGGCCAAGAGTTGCATAACCATTCTATCGAGTAATAATTTATTTGTATTATTATATTGGTGTGTATAGGACCGTGTAAAATATATGTGGATGAGGATATGATCGTTTCATACATGGTGCATAAAGGCCCAATATTTACAGTGTGATAACTCAGTCTGGCGGCTTTACTAGGGGACTGAAGGACAGGCGACAAGTTTCCAAAGAATTTGAATTGCAAACAGTGGGTGAAAATATGGAAATACGTATATAAAGTACTTAATCCGCTTGTCTTCATTTTGGTTTATTTATTTTTTTCCCGATATCGAACATTCAGAGTCGAGTTTCTCTTCATGCTCATCTAGCTTTAGTTGGGAATGGAAATTATACCATGCAACTATCTCAAAATTCCCTTTTATGTTGCTATCCTCTACAGTTCATGATGCACGTAATATGACTTCTTATGCAATCACGAAAAGATCCTAATAATAAATGAATTAAGTACAATAAATTATTTCTGTTCAACGAATTTCTCTCTTAATTTCCTTCTTTTTTAGTGTCCTTTCCTTCTTTCCTACCCAGCAAGCAGACTCTGTAATACCTACTAAATATCTGAAACGGTCATTTTAACCCATGAGTGACCATCGAGCTAATATGGAACAGCAAATCTGCTTTCACAATTCTCCGATTGTAAGGCATATTTTACACTAAGTTTTTTGGTTTTGTTCTGTCTAGCTAGTATCGATCCCCACCCCGCTAGTCAGTTATCTTCGTTCATGAAGATAACTGACAATTTTGAAGCTCGTTGACGTCAAAATTGTCAGTTATCTTCATGAACGAATAAACCTCACTGAGTGCATTCCTATGTGCATATTGTGTTAAGTACACTGAAACGAACTTTCTTAGTTTGGTTTTAATAGTAATTAAACGAGTAGAGATAGAATATAAATGTGATATTTATTCCTCTGCAACTATGTGAAATGAGGTGTCCTTAACTAGCAGACTGGCCACTTGTCGAAATGTATGTGTCATTCCAGACCAACTAACGCTAGGAATGGTCCAGAAAATCAAAAGTTATACCAAAATGTCTTTGAATAAAAAAAAAGAAAAAATAATGAGTCGTCTACCAACATTTTTGGAGGTGTTGGGTGTGTTTGGTGTTGGGGGTGAAATTTTAAAATATAAGGGTAAAAAAAACTTTTTTTGCTGTGAAATTACCATCCTAAGTAATTGAACTTTTGGAATCAGCTCGAAATTTCTCACGAGAAAACCCCATAAAATTATAGAAAACAACATAGTTACCTAGTCCAAAAATAGCTATAATTGGTTGAAAAAAAAAATTAAAAAATGGTCATCAATAAATCGCTAAATATTTACTACATCATGCTGCATGACTAGGACTTTTAATATCCCCGTGATTTTATGAAAGTTTTAATAAAAAATTAAAAAAAAACCGACAAAATGGAGTCAATCTCGATGTACCTACTACCTTTGAGTGCCCAAAGGGCTAATTTGAGCACACCAGTTTTTTAGATGCCAACATTTT
This sequence comes from Lygus lineolaris, assembly GCA_030264115.1. Classification (NCBI taxonomy): domain Eukaryota; kingdom Metazoa; phylum Arthropoda; class Insecta; order Hemiptera; family Miridae; genus Lygus; species Lygus lineolaris. The sequence goes on from JAEMON010000010.1 coordinate 20,068,726, forward strand.
TAAAATTATTTCTCCGGTTTTCCTAGACGTAATTATAGCATCATACGTAGTTCCTTGAACAAAATTTGAAGAAAAAAAAGTTTGCGGTCACTAATGGGTAAATAATTACTGTTATTTTCCAGTGACCAACTCTATTACAATAGGCGAGCGAGGCGAACTAATCGTGATTTTGGACGATCATAATTATTATCAGAGTGCATTGGTTCATGGTAAGTACATGGTAAGTTCCTAATGTTTCGATCCGTATCAAAGCCCCAACTCACCAATGGAGCATCCCAACTGTGGAATCAGTTTCAAAGACTATGTTTTCCTCAATGCCTTCGGTGAAAGTGCATCAGTGCGGCACTCAGCTGACTGCAACGAGGATCGTTTGAGCTGTCAGCGCCACACGAATTTAATTGATAACCGGTGAGGTAGAGTCGGGCTCAGTTTGTGTCGAGTCAACAGTAGTGAGGGACGCAAGTTTCTAATGGCTGATCGATCATTAGTAGCAATCGGGCCCTGACAGCTACATAGATTCGAGTCAATAGTAGTTTTATTCGTACTTCGTCCAATACCGATTTCCTTTGGTTCAGATCTAGGTAAATTGCTTCCGAGTCAAACCAAGGCGAAGTAGCGGAAGCTGTATAATCACAGCTGTGGTGAAATTTAATTTCTTCCAGAATAACAACTTACACTCGTATTTCACGTTTCGGACTTTCCTGAACAAATTAGCGCAAATTCTGCTAATCTTTGCAACACGTAAACCAGCATATTTCATTCGATTTCGATGAAATATTCATGGATCGCACTGGGCCGTTTGGTCTCCTATGATGTACCCAGTTACGGCTACTGTGATTTACCCAGATCAAAGGGATTACAGTCATTCGAGTTGGATTCTTCGAGCCTGGAAACTTCTACTCAGAGGAACTCTCCACCTCAACTACTGGTGGATGAGAGCCCGATTCTCCTCCATGATGTGTCTCGTTTGGATTTTCGTGCACCTCTGTGTTGATATAGCTTTCGCCGTTTGCTTTGTAATGTAAAATCTTTAGGATTTCTGTGATTTTTCACCCTGCTGGATCGGATTAAGAGGATCCCCTTTGAAGGGAAACGACATTCAACACTTTCATCCCCCGACAGTCACTTTGGAACTTTGATTCCCGTTCCATCATCACGGTCTTCAACATTTACTCCCATCGAATGGAAGTGCACACATATTTGTTACTGTATTCTAAAGTTTCTCATTCTTATTTTCCCAGGTAGGTTCTCTTGAATTGATTTGAGGTAATTGGAAGCTACGTAGCAAGCGTTCCTTGCCCTCTCCATCAGGAGCCATGGATTCCCACACCTGCTAATTTCAGGTGTTGGAATCCCAATCCTCCCTATCAAACTTCAATGTTGATGAATTAGATCAAAAGTACTAGTACATTTTTTGAAAACTTAGTTGACTATCTGGATTTAGTATAGGGTAAGTAGTGGACTAGCATGGTATTTTTTTTAATTATTATTATTTTTTTCTTTGAGAAGAATAACAGGAAAGAGACAAGAACAAATGGAAAACAATTTATAAATCTGAAGAATTTATTCAAATTTATTCGCTTTGAGTTCCCTCCCAGACCTAACTGACGTCATAAGGATGGAAGTAGGAACGTATTCTTACTTCCTCCAGACGGTATGACCAACATACATCCCAGCAGACTGCCCCGGATCCGCTCCCGAACTGTGGTTACTTTCTGATCAGGTTAGGAAGAATATCGCCTTTTTATATTATTTTTTTTTTCCTGTTGAAACTATTTAACTTTTGTATTTGATTTTTGTATTAGTATCGGTTGAGGGCCTGTCTAATTTAGCTCTATCCGTCGTTTTTTCTTTTGTGTGACGTCAGTGAGGTTCTGGTGGCCCGCAGCTGTTTTTTCAAACAGCTGAGATTTTCATTCGCGTTTTCTACTATTAGAACAACAGAAACATTCTTTCTGTGCTCCTAATCTTGTTTTCGAGCGCCAAATAACGAGCGAATTTAAGATTTTTGTAGCAATTAATCAATTGGCCACAAGTATATGGATGTCAGAACAGTAGTCTGCGCATGCGTTGACTTGAAACCCTCACAACTTCAAAGACCTCTGCAATTTATATTCGATTCCAATGGAATATTCAGGTCGTAGTGTGGATCAGTCCCTCATGTCCCACGGTGTAGTAATTTTTAGTTTCAATGCACTTATTTAAGGGATTGCAATTCAATTGTTTCAACCATATTTTTGGAGTATTTCATAGGGTGTAATTTTACGTATTCACTCGACATGACAGTGACTAGTGAAGTCATTTATTGTTTTCTACGTAATTTTTCAGGCTGAATCAAATGGTGACACTCTTGGGGTGCACGGGACGACGGGCTCGGGAAGCACCCCCAACCATGCCCCAACGTAGCTCAAAATCATATTTCTTATTTTTCACGTTTGCGATTTTGAAAATTCATCGAATTACTTATGTTACACAATAATAATGACATACTTCACGATGTTAATCATATTTTTATGTTTATTGCATCCTGAGAAAACTGGAAGAAACCAATGAAAAACCCGGTTTTCATCGGTTTTTTCCAGTTTTCTCTGGATGAAATAGACTTAAAATTAGGATTCACATGATAAAGTATGTGATTATTATTTTATAACATACGTAAATCGATGAATTCTCAAAATCACAAACGTGAAAATTAGTAAACAGGATTTTGAGTTGCGTTGGGGCATGGTTGAGGTGCTTCCCGAGCCCGTCGTCCCGCGCACCCTTAATTTTAAATTGATTTTCGGATAGAAAAAAATGGTGCATTTTTTGGACATACCAGCACTTTTGACCCATTTTTACTAAGCTGCGTGGAGCAACAATATTCGAGAAAATGCAATAAACACATATGCTCATGAAAATGATTAAGATTTTCAATCATTTTAATATTTTCGTGTGATTAGGAATAAGATTAAATTCGTATTTACATAGTAAGATCGTGATCATAATCAAAATCCCGATTATGATTGAGAATAAACTCTTAATCACAGGAAATCCGTGATTAATAATAGGAAAATTGTGATCAATAAAAGGAATCCGTGGATATTGTCAAATCTTTGTGAAATCCATCAATTTTAAAATTTGAATTATTGTGTTCAGAGGTGTTTCTTGACAATATTCACAGATTCCTGTTTTTATTTACAATTTCCCGTGGTTAATCACAGCTTTCCGGGATTAATCAGATTTCCTGTGATTAAGAGTTTTTTTTTTACTTTGTGATTAACATTCCATTCTCAATCATACTCATGATTACGACTTTATTCATAATTTTACTATGTTAATACAAATTTAATCTTATTCTTAATCACAGCAAAATATGCCTATGATTATAAATCTTAATAATATTCTAGAGTAAGATTTCGTCCACCTCTGCAGGCAATGGTATGCCTGGTATGATTTAAACGTCGTCAGTTCTAACATTCCCATTATTTAAATTTTCAACGGGTCTCCTTTCCATGTCGGATTTTTTTTTTTTTAATAATAAATTAGGGTCAACCTATCTTTAACATGGTGGGCTGTGGAACACCGGTGACAAGCAGATGATAACCCACTCGTGATTAATTCGGTTGTTTGGCTTCCATTACGAAAGTGTGACAAGATTCATGAATTGACGGATTAATAATGATGATTAATGGAGTGCTAATGACTGGCAAGTCGGAGGCATTTGGATCGGAAGGCGTTTCCTCGACACTTCTCCACCCTTATCTGGTCCATGTTTTCAACCAAACCCTCCATCGACCGTGACTTTTGAATCGGTAAGTAATGGAATTTATTATTGATTTATTGATTTGATTGCTTTGAAATTATTCAATGCCCACCAAAACATAAGGTCAAAGAGTCAGCCGAGCCTTGAAAATTAACAGGAATAGAAAATGTATATTGATCATTTTGATGATTCTACAAAAAATGAAGTATCAAATTTGGGTCATCCATACTAGACAAATGAATGTTGTAAACATTCTACAAATAATTAGGCTTCAAATTTGGTTCAGCCGTAGGTACTGAAGCCTGGGCGAAGAAACTAATGTTTGACAATTTATTAGGTAGGTACCTCTGGAACACAATGAAGATTGTAGGTTCGATTTTCTTTTAGGTACCTTAGTTGACACAATCAGCTTTCCCTCATAACCCCAAAAAGTTTCAGTCATGCAGCATGAGTTGATGAGCGAATTTTCAAAGAATATTTTTAGCCGATTTGGTGGGTGATTCTTATAGTAATTCTGCACTGGTTCCGAACATACCATACGAGACATGCATAACATACATACATACCATATATGTTCCTTTGATGATAATTCACACAGAAAACCTCAAAAAATTCGTTTTTTGACCCTTATCTTTAAAAATGTGACCCCTTGAAGTACACAAAAATGCTGTCCAACAAACTCATATTTTCTTCACAAAGCAATATTATTTATGCAACACCAAAAAATGAGTGACAGAAAGGGTTCGACTTATGGTTGATTAGAGAGGTACTTAGTTAACTACCTAATTGGTATTCTTCGTCACGGAGTTTATAATAGACAATTTTCTCCGTCGACGCACAGAGGTCTAAAATACGATTTCCATTAACTAAATTATTTGATGGGCCACTTGTACATTAAATTTTACGCTAATTCCGAATATAACCCATGTTCCTATACCTAAAATGGCTAATTAGCACCACCATCATGAAAAAACCTAGAAAATTCACGTGTTTGACCATTTTAACCGCCCAAAATCATTTTTGTGTGAAAGAAAAATTGAAGACTTGAGAGTTCTGCGTCGAATGAGACCAATGCCAGCTCACCAAAATAGTAACCTTGATTTTCAGTGATTCTTCAAAGTTTTCCGTTTTCTCCACTTTTGCAGTCGGGATCATGGAAAACGTCGAGAAAACGAAAGACTTTTAAAAATCGCCAAAAATCATGGTTACTATGTTGGTGAGCTGCCGTTGGTCTCATTCGACGCAGAACTCTCAGGTCTTCAACTTTTCCAGTATACAAATATCATTTTGGGTGGTTCCAATGGTCGAACACGTGAATTGTCGAGGTTTTCTCATGGCGGTGGTGCTGATTAGCTATTTTAGGCATAGGAACATCGGGTATATTTGGAATCAGCCGAACATCCTACAAAAGTGGCCCATCAAATTTAGTTCACGAAAATCGAATTATTCGGTCACTGTGCTACGTGTACGTAACTGAAGACATCAGATTGAACAGGTAGGGAATTAAATATTAAGACTATTTATTTTTCATATGGTTAATTATCAGTATATTTATTGGATAAATGAATTTAATTATCAATAAATTTAGGAGAGTACGGAATAACAGGTAACTGTGTAAATGAGAAATTCCTACCTTATCAACGGTTTTTGAGGGGGATCACAGAAGCACACTGATGAGTTTGTTTGCACAGTCACTGAACGCGAGTTGAACACGAATCGTCGGTAACGAACGGATGAGGGGGGTTCACCCAGAGAGCCGATTTATCGAGAGGGTGGTGGCGCGGCCGAGGTAAAGCCCGAACTGTCGTCCTCCGGCCGGCCGACGAGAATCGGCAATGCGCAGGCGCCCCTCAAATCGGCGGACCCTCCGAGGGGTGTCGAAGTCTCAACACGATCAAAATTGAGGGAGGGATTCATAGACGGTACTCGAGTTTCAAGGAGACCTTGAGATG
>JAEMON010000010.1:20088450-20102650 GCA_030264115.1 Lygus lineolaris
GTCAGTAACACGAGAGTGAAAAAACTCAATTTTGCGAACATGAAAGACTACTATAGGAAACTCGATTGGAAAAAATGTTAACACCGTGATACAGGCTACTACAGGCAAATTCGTTACTGCTACATGCACTAGAGTAGCTGGGTATTGAACTCAGCTGTTACCTCGATCTCGTGACGCCTGTTAATACCTTCTGATCCTGCAATTATTATTGTTCACTATTTTCATTCATTATCGTGCCACCCCATGAAGTACACTTGAACCCCCCCTTGAGAACCACTGGTATATATAGATAAGGCAGAATCAACACTCCAAAATAATATGCTAAATTAACCTACTTACTGGTCGGATGGGTGGAGAAATGGAGACGAAAGTGACACCAAACATTAAGATTATTTTGTTAATATAGATTTAATCACTGATCAGTACAATAATCGTAGGTATTGAAAATAAATAACATTCCACAAATATTGACGCCATAAAAAACTAATTTACGTGGGGCGGGTTCGAACAATTTCATTGGGTTTCAATGTCTCACAGTTGTTAGATAAACACTTAACTACAAAATCTAAGGTTCCCTGAAGGAAAATGAAATTTTCGACAATATTCACTTTTTATTCAATTCATTTCATTAAGTTAAAACATTTTTGTCTCAAAATGTCATTTTTGTTAAAATCACTCATTTTACAAATTTTATTACAAAACTATAATAAATCTTAACAATTTTACTCACATTAAAAATACTAACAAATACACGTTTCATTTTCAAATAATACAATTCTTTTCAAGTATATTTACATACCAATGCGATCACGATCAGTGTTCACAAAGCAGAGGGTGGCATTTTTAATGTCCAGTCTTCAACTCATAAAAGTACTTCAGGTGTTTCGTCCTTGCCTAAAGGTATCAACTGCACAGGAAAACAGAGGTATCCAAAAAGTTGGAGGTAAAATTATTTTATTCATATTAGAGATAGAATCAAACAGTAGACTAGGTATAATTAAATTTAGCAGATCCTGCTTAAAATTAAGAAGAAAAAACAACAAAATAACATCGTTAAAAAACCGAAATGATCACTGGGAAACAGGCAAATTTTGTCTGGCCCGAGATACAACAAGACACAATATATACATACTTACAAGAGTTTATATGTGGTGGCCCAGAAGTAATGGAACGGCCATTTAATTTATGTTAAAAACCTGTTATTAAAAAAAACAAGTAAACGCCATCCTTCTTTTTTTTCGTTATGCAGTGGTGGGCAATGCACATAAACTTCGTTTTTTATTAGCACAATCACTTTTTATTGCAAATTCGGATGGTACGTGAATTTTAATGAAGAAAAAACCACCTGTCACTCGAAGTTTTGAGTATATGCGCAAAATGAGCAAGTTGAATATGCGCAAAATGAGAAAATCCTTCTTCTGTTGAGGCATTTATTAATCACACGTGATTACGTGATGTTCATAATTTCGATTTGCGCAATACTCTCATGAAAAACCCAACAATAACCTGAATGGTACAATGGTCTCAAGATTACATCAGCCTCCACAGTAGAAATGCGCAAATCGAAAAACAAACATCCCCGAGAAATACCCCAGAATCACACAACGATTTCAATCTGTCTACAAAACAAGGTGTATCACGTTTTAAGCATATTTTGCGCGCATTTGCTAGCGTTGTGGTACACTCACACGTTTAAGTGACTGGCGGTTTTTCCGTGAAATTTCACGTAGAACCCGAATCTTCAGTATAAAAGTGAAGTTTAATGCACGTTTAGTTGGCCGTCAACGATTTTTGAATTCTACGAAGACAATGATGAAGGATATCATTATTTACTAGGATTTTTTACATTCTTTAATAAAGAAATAAAATGGGTGATACATAACTATTGAAGCACCCAGTGTAGAATTAGCGATACCTTCTTACATCAATCTAGCTGGTGACGAATTTCCATTATTTGTGTAGACTCGATTTACTCGAATTTTGAAATAGATTCTACGATGTACCTATTTATTAAATATGAAACTCTATTTCTTGAATCGAATCTCGAGCAAGCAGTTAAAAATAGTTGGAAAATTCGTAGGCCCCCGTGAAAACATTGCAGTATACAGGGGATTGTCTCAAAACGGCAGTTTCTGAGTTGTTCATTGACTGACAAGGAAGAAATAGAAATTCAGACTCATGATTTTCATTACTGATGCGATACATGAAAAACTGATTTACATGTGATCCACAAAATAATACCAATTATTCGAAATTATCACTAAGTGGGAGGAGGAATTATTATTGGAGATATTTTCTGATACACGAATACATCGCAAATACTTTATGTGAGTCAAAAACTGAGTTCAGCATTTCCAGAGGAAAATTGCAGTTCTCTGAAGCTGAAGCCAGCGATTTGTTTTTTGACTACCAACAGGAATGATGACTGGTTATTTAATTATTTAATTTTGTTCATTTTTATCGGTAGCCACGGCCTTTTAAATTAGGCTATACATTTTCAGTAGAAATTCTTGGTGAAGGTTTGGTCGCGGGGCCATGTTCTATGTATCTATGCCACTTCAAGATTATAAGGTGGAAAATTGTAAAGTTTTAGGAAGAAATGTAACATGAAGAGAGGTAACATGTATACCTTGCAACACGGGGTAATAAGAATGTAAAATTTTACACGGGAGAATGCAGTCCATCTTGGTTCTCTTTAGATGTACCAGTTTTTGGATTCGCTTTGGTAACCCGCTGTCTCCATGTTTTGGGGATTTGGGAAGAAAGAAGCAGAACTCTAAATAATTTTAAAATGCTAAAAAAAAAACGAACAAAAAAAACAGAAAACCGAGAGTTTTGCTTCTTTCTTCCAACACCTCATTAGTTTTGGGAGTAACTACTTATGAAGTGATTGTGGAAAATCGCCAAGTTTTAGCCCGTAGAAGGAATGATGACATGGATCCTTTACATTAAACTGAAACACGTGTCTTAATGAAGAAGGTACAATTTGACACTGGAAAATGCAGACTATTTTGTTTCCTCTAGTTGCACCAAAAGTTCACAGTTGCGAGTTGGTTTCAACTCTTATAGAAGTCACTCAATACACAAGTTCACGGGGCAATCAGAGAATTCGAAGCAGCTGCCCGAGACGATCATCACCTGCCGTGCTCAGGAGTAGGGCCGAAGTTCATCGATACGGATCGAAGGTTCCCTTCGGACAAGTTGGGAGAAGCGTTGCGGGTGTCCGGAGCCGAATGGAGAAGCGTCGGGTCGACGGACAGCTGCCGCAGGCTGTTGTCTGACGTGTGAACGGTGCTCTGGGACGTACCTCGGGCCGGACCTCGCGTCGTGTTCCGTCGAAGAGGCGAAGGCGAGGGCTTGGAGATACGGAAGCTACTGAAATTCACTAGCTTGTGGGCGGCTGAGAGGGACGTGGCTTGTTGGGATTTCGTCCTGCTCAGCGAGCCCACACCGGCTGTGGACACAAAGTGAAGTACGTTAAGTCAGGTCTCAATTTAAAGGGGTGTCTAATCTGATTAACCGACACTACCCGACACCCACAACTCAAATCAAATTCAAATGTTGATAACAAATATTAATTCGTTGTGAAAATAAATAAGTAGTACCTGTAAATGTAAATATTTACCTAATTATCATATAAATGTGCAGAGCGGTCCCAAATCGTCCAAAGTACATACGGAATATCTGTTATGAGAACATAGGTACAGCATGATGAGAACATCATGCTGATCAGGTAAACCCCAAACTATGGTACCTACCAGAGCTATATTTGTTGAGTGTTTTTGTATTGTAAAACCTGAAATTACACTAAACTGAAACGTCCTCCAAGTTGGGTGGGCAGTATCTCACTTTTGTAACACGTTCGTGTAAGTCACCTTTAATTTCCTCATTACCTATAATGACCTCGTAATTTCCGTCCCCTGGACGATTTGAGAAACCACGTATAAACAGGGTTTACATAACTCCAGGAATAGATCCTACAACCAATTTACAACAAAAGAGTTACCTAGTTTATACTACTTCATCCTGTTTTATTGAATTTTTTTTCATAGTTCAAGACTTTGTTTCACGTTTTCAACCTTGAGCTACTAAAGACATCATAGTCCCTCTCCCAACTTGTTGGGGACCTAGGTACCTTGAAGGAAAAAACATCACAATGAATCAGGAGTGTCACCATTCGATTCAGCATGAGAAATTACCTGGAAAACGATACTTAACTCACCAAGACATGGTCAGGTCGTGAACACCCAACAGCAATCGATTCCCTTGAAAAACTCAGTTTTATAAACATTTCTGTCGATCAAAATGACTCAAATGTGTCACCATTCGATTCGAAGTGTAAGTTATTCAACGTTCAGTTTTGCGTACAAAATTGGATGAAAGTTGCCACTTACTCAACTCCTATCTTCACCAAACACTCGATTTCTTCGAACAATTCTTGACTTTTTTGTTTTTTTTTACTAATCAGCTCGGTGAAATTGAAAATTACAATGCCGTTGGAAACCTGATATCCTGAGAAAATTTTATTTTGAGAATATCCTGCTAAAATAGGAGGTATTCGATTTTGAAGGGAGAGGATGTATCAAGGAAAAGTATAAATTTGGAATATTAGAAATGTCGGCACTTGAGGCTAGGTTTAACCATAAGAAAAACAGGTTGGTGGGCTTATCTTAGGTATAGAAAATTTACCGCTTTCTCATTCTGGTTAAACAAGTGATTTACATTTTACGTAGCAGGTTGGGTGAATTAGTTGAGAGGAGGACTGTTTTAATGGCTGAAGGTTAAAATCACGAAACAATCTTAAATCGTCGGAAACTCTGTAAGATATGGGGTTAACAGCTGAAGGAAAAACTCCTCGTTGCAAATTAATATCAAGTACCTAGAATAGATTCCGGAGAAGTTATGTAGTTGCAATTAATGTGTGTGGACACGATGTATTTATGCAAACGTAAATTGAATTTAGCCAACACCATCCATTCCCAAAGCCTTTAATAAAAGATTAGGTAATAATTTTGTTAGAGACCCATAGTACCAAGAATGTAAACATTTAATTTCAAATATTTTCAATACGATGGAATGATTATTGTAAACTAACCATCTTGTTGGATTGTACTGAGGATGTTGAGGAGTGCCGAAGAAGGGAAAGTGAATGATTTTTCCATCGTAGATCGATTGAATCGGACAACGTCTTCGTTGACCTTTTCCTGAAACCTGTGGCTAAGGAAGAACGCAACTCCGTCACAAATCCTCCTCTAGAGAGATCCTGAGGAAAACGATAAAGAGATTCTTTTTCAGACGAAGAAATCGTTGGGAGGAGAAACCTGGACACAGAGTTTGGCGATGATGCGCGTGATGGAGATGCAGGAGCAGTGCCAGCGTCCAGGAGGTGAGACAAGTGATGGGGTCTTTTCTGGTGTATTTCTACAGGAATTGACGCTACAACATTGCTGTGGTACATCCATCCAAGGGAACTGGAGTTACCTGGTCAGTGTAGTGCAAATGGATTTTTTAGGGACCATAAGATTCCGCTGGATTGAGGTTTATCGGTGGATTAATAGGGACCTATTGGGGTACTGGGTGCAGCCGAAGATGATGCTTCTTGGTTGAGTGGTGGAGAAGAAGGGGAAGTGCCTTACTATAAGGACGTATTTGAGATGAGTGAGAGGAATTTCCAACGTTTTTATATTTGAATATCTGACGCTACAACTTGGCTGTGGTACATCCATTCAATGGAACTGGAGTTGTTGCTGGTCAGTGGAGTGCACATAGGACATTTTGAGATAATGAAATAATTCTACTGTATTTTCCATAGATCAATACGTCTCATTTGGCTGATGGATACAGTCAACGAGCTACCTACGTCAGCATACAGGAAGAACGTGAGACAAGAATTTTCCAAATCTATTTGATAAGAGATGACACTGCTACTTGGCTGTGATACATCCATTGAAGGAAACTGGAGTTGCCTGATAAGTTTCGGAATTAATTCTCCTAAGGGAGCTGACACGATTGTACCAGCAAATACGTAATGCTTCAAGGTTCCCTGTAAGTTTGATATCAAAATGAGGTCATAATTCTCAAGCGGTGAAGGTACTGGTGTCCTATCTATGTAATAATAATGTCCATGTAATATATCATTTTCCAGTCAGTTGAAACCTTTTCCAAGACAATTGAACCACGTCCCAAACCAAATGAAACCTCCCCCCAGATAGGATGTCTTAGATAAAGTTTATTTGTTTTGGAAAGGATTCCAATTGAAGTAGAAGATTTTTTTTTTATTTTTTTTTTAACCTAGGTTGAGAAATAATACTGTTTTATACTTACAAAGTGTTGGCATTTACTCTTTTTTCTTATCAACAAAAAATTTAATAATATCGAGCATCTTCACAAAATTAATTCATAGTAAGGGACGACATATGTCTGAACTTTTCGTATGGCCTTTTTTTCTTTTTTTTTATTACTTGTGTAATATGAGAGAGGATGTGAATTTTTCGTGAAATGCGCGAGGTGGTGAAAAATAGTAGGAAGGTATTCAAAAATAAGACGGCCGTGAGACGGTGAAGGGAACCTGATTAAAACTACATAACTTCGTTGCGAACAACTGGATTTCTACAATGAAAATTGCTCAACAAGGAACAAATTTAGGGTGAAAGATATCCTTATATCCCTACCGTGAGGAATAACACATTGATGGAACACTGATAATATTATCACATGGAAAGGTTAGATATGGAGGCGTATGAGTGGGGTGTTCCTACATTTTGGAATAAATTACGATGTTTGGAGGATAGGTACACTAAATCAACAGACCTCAAACGGTGTGGAAAGGGAAGAGATGTACACAGAAAACCGGAGACAACTTCATTCCGAGGAGCAGGTAAACGATGAAGGAGACACAGAACTCGATTGTGGCACATTGGGACACCTCAAATTGAGCGATACGAACCTTTGGGGAAACCACTTCGAAACCATCTGATCGGTATTGAACGATAAAAGCGACCCATACCTTCAAAAAGAAAACATGTTTTCACTCTGGTTTCATGAATTTAATACACACAATATAATTATTATCAATAATATTAACTTACCCACAATTCCACTTAATCCATAATGTTAATAGAATATTGAAAACATATGCCTTATCACCGTGCTTTACGTATTTGGTTACAGCCGAGGTGGCGTGTTTGGTTAGAGGAGAGGTAAAAGCCCCAAGTGAAAATAATACCTTAAAACACCTCACTTGCGCTCAGTGCAAGCATTTTTCTCAGTAACGTAGTAAGTAAACGTGAAATTCCTATTTTTAGTTCCACTTGTTAGTCACAGTTAGTAGTCACAAAGCAAGAACACAGGAAAGTTAAAGGTAGAAATTAAAAAAAAAAATACCATAGACCGTCAGTCTTGAAGGGTTTATGGTCGACATTCTGGAATCGAGAAAAATAAAATAACTCTGGTTAGATGGAGATTAGGTATATAACTGCGGAAAAATTGATTAAAATTTAAGAAAAAAAATCATGAATCAGGACTGAAAATAATTAAGTATTTGCAGAAGATAGTAAATTATTGAAGGAATGTCTACTTTTTAGTCTACTTAACACAGGCGGGTAGTTGAATACCTACAAGAGTTTATGAACTTTTGGTAGGTATTATTTGGGTGTTCTGACACTAAAACCCCTAGTTTCTCTTTTATAAACTCGTATTTTATCATTGGGATTTTTTTTTTTTTTTAAATAAAAGAGGAACAAGGACTTTAATTGTCAAAACACCCAAGTGATGTAACTCAAGAGGTCCCTACAAAGAAAGCAATGATTTGGTAGGTATATAGTTACCTTGTAAGATTTGTGTCCGTCAAGTTCGGAGAAAAAATATCATTCGCTACCGAAATCAATGGATGGAGGAAAATAAGAATACTCTCAAAAATAAAGTAGGTAGGTAGGTAGATAAGTAATAGTGAAAACAAGTACAAGCATTAATGAACATTGCCACTGGCTAAGCGTAGATTATTCGTAGCCCTTTTCGTACACTTTATTTTTGTGGTATCCGGTTGCATTGGGAATTTTTTTTAATCCTGAAATTTATAAGTATTGATACTTTGGAGCTACTGGTACCTAATGCACTGGATGTAGACCACCTTTGTTGAATCGACCTACCCCAATCAAAATCGTCTTCGTCGTCATAATAATCGTCCACTTAGCATTTGAATCGAAGTGAAACATTAGCGCCTGATATTATCAATCAATTCATAAGAAATATATCAAACCTAGATGGGTAGGGACGCATGTTCATCGTACATTAAGAAGAAATAGAAAGCTTAAGTACACGACATAAGCCACACTGTTTTTTTGCTTGATTGCCAAGTAGGTAGGTACCTAAGAAACATTATTTTCTAGAATTTGATCAATTCGAGCAAATATTTATGCAATAATGTCTGTATTCCTACGAACAATGCCGTTATCCGTCATACATTAGTTGTTCTCAACTGTGTAAACGGTGATCTTTCTTAGGTGGGAATAATATCACCATATTAATGATAGATTTTTATTAAATATATCTTACAGGGCACTTCAGGGCGTTTTTGACATAAACCCAGCTTCTCAGATTTGCTCACATTTCAATTTGCCTGAGAATTTTGAAAAAAAAGGAAGATTTGCGTTTGAAAAAGGTGAATAACCCAACCTACGACCACACGGTCTATGCCATGGCATCAACTCCCATGAGAACTAATTGGTTTTTAAGGGTCTGAATCCAAATTTGAAGTCGAAAATGCAAAATTCCGACCCATCGGAAATCTCCATTACTATTGGACTGGCTTACTTCATCACCAAAGTACCTGTTTAGGATTTATAGAAACCACCTTCTCTATGTAAAACTACGTGATGAGTTCACCAAGTTGCCTGACCTATTGTACGATTTGTCGGTTATTTTTGATCAGCCCTGAAGAATGATGGTCAAAACTTTTTAGTCCACGACTGAAAACACTTTTTTCACTGGACGAATCAGTGGCGAAGATCTTCTATTATTTAAATTAAACCATGTTATTGCGATCATCATGTGTACTGTTAAGATTGCGTCATTAAATGACAAATCCAAATTTTGGATTCTTGCCTTCTTTCATTCAATCAAGTTTGGATGAACGTTGGATGAACCTATTATTCCATCGTTCCCAAGCTCTGCTTGATTGCAGTGGAGAAAGGTGCATCAATATTTGGTTCGATGTATATTAATTATTACATAGGTACCTTATAATGTAACCAACAGGTACCTACTTATATGTGAGCAATACTTACGCGTTGAATGTTTGAGAGTGTTATGCCTTCGTCTGGCTTGGACCATCCCGTAGACGACTGCAGCGAGCGACGCGTGCTGAACTGTCGGCTTAGGGATAGCTTCTTCCTGGGCGTCTCCACGGCCCATTACGAAGAATGTCTCCATCTCGCCTTTACCCTTCACATTGACGAACCCTCGATACTCCATGTTGTAGCCCCGTTCTATGAGCATCTGTTCACACAGTACAAGAACATGGTCGTAATAAAATACTGCAACCAATAACTATCGGTTCAAGACTCGAACACACGGGCCAAATTACACTAATCCTGATGAAATGTGTCAGGAATCTTACAAAGAGTAGGAGCACTCAACTCAATAACTGTGGCACCTGCACCCACAGTCCTCAACCGACCGATAACTGGTGCTGATACCCAACCATTTTCATAGTAAGTACAGTGAAACCCCCTATCCTGACTTCAAAGGTAGTGGACAGTCGAAGAACTCAAGTAGGTCATCTGAGCGCTTGTCTTCAAGCTCAGGGTAAACAATTAGAAGGAGGGATGTGGAGCCGCTGAGGGCGGAATTAGAGGACAAAGAATGCTGCTTAGGTGGAAGAAGGGAGTAAGGAGAAACTAAATATGAATGCGAGTGGCTCTGAGAAAAGCTCACATCATTGAAGTAGTGATCAGATTGGTGATTTTCAACACCAGTCATCCAAGAAAGGCAATAATGATTCGCATAGGAAACATTGAAACCTTGAGGTGGTGATGAGGGATCATTTGACGAGTTGAAGGTTGGATCGTGCGGAATAAATTGAGTGAATTTGAGCTGCCCACTTTTGATGTTGATCCAACACAGTGGGCCGATAAGCATGTATCGGCGATCAACTGAAACGGGATGTCACTCAGATGATGAGAACCTGGTACGGTAGCAGGAGGCGCTCAAAGGGAATGCTAGAGAACTTTTTGGTCCCATACCTGGTCCTACCTGGGGGGGGGTTGGACAAGTAATTGGTCACCTCCAGAGACGTTTTAGTGAACCAGGTGTCATCACTAGGGAAGTCATGGCAAATCTGGGGAACGTGAGAAGCATGGGAGAAAATGGATTGATGGGGTTGGATGATATGGCTGCGCAGGTCTACAAATGCAGTGATGACGGTAGTGCTCTTATGTAGAGGTTTGTGGAAATCTCGACACCCTCCGGGCCTTAAATCCTCCTGAGCGAGGATACCTGTACACCAGCATCAAGGACTAAGCCAGTGGCAACTACAACCCCCCTGGAATTGTTAAGTGAAGAAATAGCACCTGTCCACTTGAAGGGACCTATGAGTCATAGAAGGAGGACCAGGTAACTCATTAGAAGGCTGGTGAGGAGGGCTCAGAAAAGGAAATGGATCGTCCACGGGAGGAGACGATCCCCCTAATCTACAAAAGGAAGGGACTGGAGAATAGGACAGGGAATTAATTCTTTGCGTGAAGGGTAGGAGTAACAGACCAAACCAAGGTAGCAACAGGAGTCAAAGGGGAACCTCTCGGTCAGGTTAAACCGGTGTCAATTTGGATGGTCAAGTCCCCTTACTATTGGTTTGATGGCAAGAATATGAGGAGTGAGGTAAGAAAGCGAAACGACCCGAATTGCAAGGACGGGGAAAGACATTGCTGGATAGAGACGACGAGGAGATGTCCCGCCTGCAGATACAACAACCACTGCCAGCTCGGGGTCATTGAACTTCGTTGTACGGCAACAGAGTTGGACAAAATGATATTCCTCTTAGTTTTTGTCATTCCTGTCATCTCCATGGAAACAAAACCGAAAACGAAGCGAGTAGCTGATGAAAATGGTCCAATAAGCTTGAAGCCCGATTCTACACGTAAACGGAATGTTTTTCGTTTATACGTGTAAAGCCGTCTCTACACGTATGTAGGAAAAACTTTTCGTTGACGGAATGAGAATGCTTGAAGCTCATTGGCCCAATCCACCTTATCAGCAACGCGTTTCGTTCTCGTTTTTTACGTTTCATTTTTCTGTGGAGATGAAGGGAAGAGCAAAAACTCTCCAATGTGCATGTGTTGATGACTGTAACTGTAATGAAATCATTATAATATTGAATCAATCAAATCTTCATTGGTGAAATTAAAAAAAAAATGTATTACCGTAGCAGTGTGCTTGGGAACTTGGATTCGACCCATCTTGCCCGTCGAATCCATCCTGGAGGCTTCGTTGACAGTGTTTCCCCAGATGTCGTAAACCGGCTTTCGCGCGCCGATCACTCCACCCACGAGGGGTCCACTGCTGATGCCTGAAAGAGACATCAATCGTCCATTTGTAAGGTACAATGTTCGCATGAGGCACGTTAAGTCATGTTCACATCATCTCATCGAGATCAAATCTTACAGCAATTAAAATTTCGTAAGGTAGGTATGTGATAAAAATGGTAGGTAAATTGTGGATTATGTGATAGGACAGCCTGATCAACTTTTCAATTTTCCAGAAGAGAAACTAACTGATTAATAAATTATGACTCCCCATGATTTTCTTCACCTAGGTCTTAGCTAAGACCAGAATCAAAATTTCATGAAAATGTTGAAAAATTAGGATTATTGGCAATGGATTTTCATCACTGCAGATTCAAATTCGATGTTTCTTTCCAGAACTAATTTTGTTTGCGATGTAATCATTTCCAGAGAATGAGCCTAAACATACAAGAGATGGGAAATTTTAGACGTAATAACTCCACGTCACAGCACAGCTAAATATTTATTGTTGTATGTGTATAATCATCATTTATCCCAACAATCTTATAGACCCTTACTCAGCAGGTTTTTTTTCTCATACTAGGTAAGGACATTATAGGTTCTTTATCTATTTCATAAGGTCAAACTGTAACTAGGTCACTGTCTGATGAGGTCGGTCAAAAAGCGTGAATATAAAACTAGATGAAAATAGATAGGTAAATACATTGATAAATGGTGAATAAATGGTAGAATACATATTTCATGCCAACAACTCACCTACTCGCAGATGGAAATTGTTGAACGAATGCTTGTTAATCACATCCAAGCACTGCTTCATGGCTAAAGCAAAGTCGACAAGAGCACACACATGGGCGTACCCGTCTGAAGTCTGAAATACGAAATTAATAGGTAACAGGAATGGCATCTGATTTAACAACCCTTACGGATATATCCTAAGGGACTTTGATGTTGTTATTGGAAGGGTAATTATTACTTTTGTTCCTAAGGGACTATAGAAAATAGTCGACATGACAACTGATCGAAAACGGCTTTGTTGAGGAGTTTTCGGTACTCGAAAATTCACATTTTAAAACTACTCGGCACGCCAACCAGTCGAAAAGTCGATTAGTTTTCGGAGCTCACATAAAACTAATCGAAAGTCCCTGACCGGCAACTGGTCGTTGGAAGAGTCCTTGCCAAAGGTTGAAGCAGGTACTAATGTCGACTTCTTACCTTCATGAGTTCATCGGTCTATTGTGGTGTGGGCACTGTTGGGTATGATTCTTTCCCATTTTTTGAGACCTTCCTCAATAGTCCCTGTATTTTGGATCTGTGTCGGATAGGACAGCACTAATAAGAGAGATAAAAGAACCAAAACTATGTACGTATTTTATTGACAAAATCTTGTGAAAGCTGCCTCCATTCTCGAGGATTTTTGTGGTTTTTGGGACTTACCTAGTTAATTTTCTGAAGATATGAGATTCAAACTGTTTGGTACGTACCTATATATCTGTAAGAGTATGATACGCACAAGAATACATTCCACTGTAAGTAAAGTGTTCCCAAATATCCGCACAACCATTTATCCTTTAGGGGACGTGTGAGATGAGTAAAAGCTACCTCACAGGGGGGGGGATACCGTTATCCTTTTGGCGGGCAGTTTACGTTTCGATCAGCATTAAGATGTGTGAAGTCGATCTGTTTTCAGCGGTTGCTTAATACTCCTAGACAATGTGTTTTCGATCAGTATTAATGTCGATCAGGTTATGAAGGTGCTAGTCGATCACTTTTAAGTTGAGACCCAAAATTCATCGACAGGAATATCAACCAATTGACGAGTCGATCAGTTTTAAAGGTCCCAAATCCTAATTCAGGAGAAAACTATGAGTAGAATGTCATTAGAAAAATACCTCAACTGAAGGGTTGAGTCCAGAAGCTGCCATGTAGCACGCACCAACGGTTTTGATCTTTTCTATTGAACTAAATCTACTTTCAGCTAGTAATTCGTCGAAATCAACTGGAACACAGAAGAAAAAAAAATCATGTACAAGAGTTCAGGTTAAAGAAAAAATAATTGAAATAATAAATTATACCATTATTTTGTTAATGTTGATAACAACGATCAAAAAGTTACCTATTTGGAATCTGGAAGCATGGCAACTTTACTTACCAATTATTTCGTTGAGCAGTCTTATGCACTCCATCCCTTTATTTACATCCTCAGAATAAAACTCAGTAAAATTTGGTATGCTGGCAAACATTACTCCGACTTTGTTTCTCGTTTGAGAGTAGAGTTCCTGAAATTTACGAAACAAATTTGTTTATCAATAGTAGACGTCAATTTAAAGTTGAAATGTGGTACTATGGGTGTTGGTGTGGTCTTATAACCACTAGTCAGTGGTAGGGACCTACGATTATACCGGCATTATCTTGTTAGCAATATACAGGTTTGCGAATGTATGCAACTAAAGTTGGTCAGTTAGTATGGGGAAAACACGATTGGGGAAGGGGGGTCCTACGCAGCGAGTATACGCGACGCTATTGGGCACGGCGATGGAGCAGGATTAGGCTCGCGAAAACAACAACTATCTTGGACGTGAAATTCGTCAAATTCAGGCGGAAACCAATTTGCAGTTGTCAAGCATCAAGAGGGGGCGAAAAGTAGTAATTAAAAAAACCAAAGACAAGATAACACAGCTCAT
>JAEMON010000010.1:20124961-20139117 GCA_030264115.1 Lygus lineolaris
GTAGAGACATAATCGGCTTTTTCTCAGTTTTGTAATGCATTCAACTCAATTGAGGTTCCATCGATTAACCATCAAAACGGTAGGTCGTGAAAATGATCTGGAGTGTAATCATACTGAAGTTCATCAGGGACAACTGATTTCTGAAAATCTGAAATTTTCGAGGTCAGGCGTTTTTCCTCCTAACGGCAGAGCTGCTCCAAGAGGCAGCATCTGCGATCCACTTTTCCTGTAATCCAACACGCACATCATACATGAACAGCATCAGAGCAATTCAATGAAAACTTGATGATCAGCGGTACCTATGTTCCTCAATTAACTCGTCATGCAACCTAGTAAATTAATGTTACAAATCTATAAGTTCTAGAATCACTAGTGTTCTTGTATAACTTGTGTATTACACTTAATATTTTAAACGACATTTTACCAATGAGGTTACTATCATAAATTACAATTCAGCTACTCTTATTGTTGAATTTGCTATAAGGGTTGTAAGAAAAACGGTAAAACTAGATACGAGTGAATTGAGAATTATGATTCGATTGCGAAACGTGATTTTACAAGTTACATGTACATAAAAATACACTCGTACGAGTATTACTTACTTTCAATATATTTTGTAAGACTTATGGAATAGATGGTGAACATCTATGCGTTGGCATTATTTGTATGTTCGGAACATGAAATGTTCCTATCTGTTGTAACAGGCAATGTGATTAAGATTAGACAAAAAATTAAGTATCCCACTCACCATCGCCAGTTTGTCGAATTTAGCGAAAAGGTCATTTAATACTCGTACCAATTCTTGAGCACTTGTCTGACTTGCCCACGCTGAAACAATAATAATACGATTCATGATGGTGTAGAATGGAACGTCAATCAATGGATTTTGAATTCAATTGTCACTGAAAAGACACACAAAGACACTAGTGAAAATTTGACTCACCTCAAACGCCTCAAAACTGGATACATTTCAGAACAGATTTGACAGAAGTGGCGGATACAGAAATTATTTTTGGGGTTACCAAACGGAAACTTTCTCTCAACATGCTCCTGAACTAATGATTACATAACATTGGGTAATGTTCCACACATTTTTGCCTTTCAAACTTTCAATTTCGACCCCACCATTCATTTTGTTTTACCATAATTGACATTTTGGCACAGGTACAAAGTGGGACAAATGACCGATTTAGGTATTTAACAGTCATGAATGGCGGTTTTTATCATTGGAGGTTGTTATTCATTAGTTGTTAGGCCCGTACTTAGCCAGTTGATCCCCGGGAGTAGTTTTTTTGTATTAAAAAAAAACATTGAAACTTCGTGTTTGAACTAGCGTGGACGATTCCATCTGGATGAATATCTTCTATCGTTACATCGACTCAGACCCCAAAGTGTTTCTACAGACGTGGGTGACGTTCAGAGACTGGTGTACACATACGCCTCTGGAAATGCACCAACCGCAAGGGGAAATCCTACACCATTATTGATCGTGTTGATGTTTTTCAGCTTAGAGAAATGTCAACAGGCTGTTTTCTTCTACACGATGAAAATTGGGGTTAATTTCAAAATAATCTTTTACTGGTGATGTTAACCTTTCTCTGCTGGGTTCAGAATTCTACTTGACCCTTTCATGATTCGCATCCACCACCGGCATTTTCAAAGTGATTGAATGAATGAAACTGACTTGACATCGTAGAGGTACCAGAGTGTTCAAATACGTATGAAACTGTGTACCTTACCTGTGAAACCCTTGATATCCGCAAACAGGATGCTGACGTTTTCATAGCAGTGAATGTAGATGCGATGAAACTGATGGGGCGTGAAGGCTCCCCTTTCCGATTCATTAGCGATGTCTCTAATCATCTCCTTTGCTACGAAATCCGGCAGAACTGCAGAAAGAGATCAAATTCGAAGTAGTTCGCAAAGTCCATCAGTTTTCAACTAGGGGAGTGGGTAACTAAATGAGACTTAGTTAGGTATGGGAAGTCTCTATTTTGTATCTATCCACCCAAGTACCTATTGCTTCCTTACTACCGAAGGTAGCTAGCTCTGTATTGGTGCAAGAAATTAAAAAACTATTCGTCCTCCAAAATCAAAATGTCTACTTCTTGTTTTTTCACGTTTCAGTGCATGATGAACAATTTTGGTTTCGTATCGATCTTCCTGTCGATCTCTCGTCTGTGGTCAATTCCTTGTCCCAGTCAAAACTAAACATGAAGTTGTGGTTTGAATTTGATGAAATTTTCAGGGATTGTTCGGGTTAGCTACGTGACGGTCCCCTATTGATTGCATTACCATCGGACCACTAGTAGCGTGAGCGCATGTGCAAACGTGAATTTCCAGAAACCCCGGCATCTCAGTTCCTAATTGACCTATTTCGCTCTAATTTGGAGGGTGGTTGAGGTTGACTCCAAGACTATGATCTATGAGTTCGTCATGATTGAATAAGTAGTAGCTACTGCACAAGCATAAAATTGAAACCTAATGTCATAGGCATAACCCTGGAACCATCCTTACTATTCTGAACGATTCTACTGATTTCGCTGAAACGTTCACTAACTGATTCCATACGTCCTTTTATCAAAAGTGAGGAAACCATACTGCCCACCCAACTTGGCAGACATTTTTCTATTGTGTTCAGGGACGCGCGGGTTCCGGGAGGAGCGAGACACGAACCATGTTGTGCAACGAAGCTCTGTCATACCTTGGAAAACCCAATGAATCCTCGCCTCTAAAAGCTCATAGCTCTAAAGGTAGCCTCTAAAGGTTCATAGCTCTTCATAAATCAGGGTAGGTACAGGTACTAGAGAATCCAACTTTTTTGGTAAATATTTACCTCTGAAGCTCAGTCCGATCACAATATCCCATTATGGCCCACCCCGAGTGTGGACTTTCAACCCTCGAACTGGGAGAATGTTTTTCGTTTGCGATTTTCAAGAGGCGGGAGCAGGTTCGATTGAGAGGGATGTTTCCGAAGTGGCCACGAAAACAATGTTCTTTCTTATTGATCTACGTCCTTGGATTGAATTGGGTGGAACTGTCGAGGTCAGGAGGGGTGTGCATTTCGGTATCGTTCAGGATTCCAAGTTACCAATTTATTATTGGATATAAAATATAAAACATCGTACTACATTCCTACATTCCAAAAGTCAGTTCACTTCCTTTTTTTTAGGAATCTGAAAATTTATTGAACACAATAATCAACAGAAGAAGGATAAACTTTAGACAAGGCGATTTTGAACAACTAAGTGGGTGGGTACCTATTATTCAAGGCAAATTATGTCTGAGTTAGATAGATAGAAGATAGAAGAACAATGTTCTTCGCAAAAACAATAATTCACAATGTTGGATCGATTTTGAAGGTCAGCCATGAACAAGAGCAGGAACGAGGTAGGTCGTAGGTATAAAGGTCAGGTAGGTTACTCTTTGAGTATTTAAAGGGAGTTTTGCACTGATTTCGAAGATAATGCCAATGTGTTCCTACATTTATGAGGGTATTTTCACCAAAAACTCGTTTTTGTCAAAACGATTTTTGACGCCCATTTTCCAAAATTGGTCCTCTCAGAGTTCTCCAAAATTTCTGGCCAATGAACTCATCCTCCTGAATAGTCAGGGTTCCGTTCTGTTCTGCCTGTATTGTCAACTCCTCGCCCCAGCCAAGACTACAAGCAATTATGGTCCAATGTTGATGACATTTTCAGGGATTGCGTGAGTTTGCCTCTATCCATTTCATCGCTGTTGGACCAATCGTGACTTTACTGAAATTACGACTTCTCAGTTAATAATGGACTGGTTTGGCTCAAACTTGGAGGTTAGTTGGGGGCATGGAGACGATTGCCCATGAATTCCGTCACGATTGGATCAGTCATAGCTACTGCGCTTGCGCAAAGTGGAAATTTGTTGACACATGAATCTCCGGAACTAGTCTACCAGTTTCGGTGAATGTCTCACTAACTGGTTGTATTCTTCAATGTTATAAATAAGTGAAGAAGCTAATACTGCCTGCCCAACTTGGCAGACGCTTTATTATGTAGTTTTGATCTACTTGATTTGTAGTAATTTCTACTCTAGAAGTGTCAATATATTATCATTGCAATTATTCATAATCACCATGCTGACTGCTACGTTAGACATGCGTATTGAATGTGCAAAAATGCAGTTGTCTTGAGTGCAAAAATACAATGTTCTGATTTGGGATGTGACGCTTCCGAAAAGTAATAATTATCTTCCTTGAAATTTTCAAGATATTTCTAGCTGTTTCCGGAGCTAAAATAAAATGTTCCACACAAACCTACTACATTTACCTCATTTCACTGCCCATTTACCTCATTTACCTTTTTCATGGTCTCGTATTGGAGCTATTACAGATTGGTATAAATAATATTATATATCAATTTACATAGTTGATTATATCAGATTATCGTATCAGACTTACCGGACAAAAGGAGTTTTTCCTGTTGTTCGTTTTCTTTCTGAGTCTTGAACCTCGTTTCCGTGGATCTGTGAGTTTCCAAGAAGGCTTTGCGCTGGCTCCGGTCGGTCAGGTACTTAGTGTAGGTGCCGGTGAAATTGACGCCGGCGTACAGTAAAGCCGTGGCAAGCAGCTGTCTTAGGAGACATCCGAGATTCTGAATAACAAGCAATAATTGTACAAAATATTATTAAACCGTACAGGTAAGTGTCCCTATCAAAGACGGAATGAATTCAAATTTGTTTCCGAAATAACACTACACACGCAGTTAACATAAGAGCACCAACCTCACTCAGACCACCGAAATTGCAAAGTCAATTTCTATGTTCCGTGGGATTTCGAATAGGTACGTAACAACAGATGATACAAAGATATGTAGAAAAAAAGAAACGCTAGGAATGTGAAAGGTGGAAGCGAGAAGTGGAAGGGTGGGGAAGGTCTGGCCTTTGGAACGAGGGATTAGATGGAAGGGTGAAGGTGTATACCATAGGCGGGCGAGGTGGTTGGGTAACAACGTGTGACGCGCGATGAAAGTTTACGCTCACGGTCTCCAACCTGGTTCTCCTCCGTAAAAAGCTGTACCATGTTAAAACATGCACTGAACTTGTATATACCCATCAAAAATCTGCATGTGAAACGAATAGGTTACAAATTAGAATTGGCATTTTCATGTCATTTATTTGGCACGTTAACTCGACATTTTCATTGGCAGAAAAGATCGAAAATCGTCACAAAAACCCGTAACGTAGGTAAGTAAACCCATAACAAAGACCCGCTCCGCAACCGATTTAATATGATGCTTTTCCTTTACAACCAATTGATTCTAGGGACAAATTATTATTATTTTTTTTAGTAATTATAATAATTATTAGATTATTACAATTTGATAATAATAAGTATTACCTACTTATTATTCCATAATTTTAAATTATTGTAATTTTATAAGAATTATTATTATTAATTACTTATAATTTTATCAATCACCTACTATAATTTTATAAGACTTACTTTTAAAAATTCATTATTGTTTATTAATTATTATTTAAAAATAATTTTTTATTATCATTATGTATTATTATTTAGTTATTATTTATTTATCAATTATTAATTTTATGATTTTTCTTCATTTTTGGAGCAAGCACGAATAAGCTGAATTTTAAATCATCATTCAGGAATGTATTTCATGTAGGTACTTATGTATAGTACCAAGAGTATTTTTGGGTTTTTCAATATCGCCAATTCTATTGCAATTTCCCCGGATGAATAAAGTAAGGCAATAATATTGTAAGTAAGAAGTTACGTACATTTGACTTGAGTAGTGAACTATTTACCTCCGCCAAGGGAAGCGAAGAAACGAAAACCGCAAACTATTCCCAGCCTCCATAAAAAATTTAACCGACTAAGTGAGATGATCCATTCTCGGCAGCTCAACTATAACCAGTTTCAAAACACCAATGCTATCTTTCCAGAGTGCTTCAAACTGCCGTAAAAGTCGCAACGGCGCCATCCCGATAGGATTGAAAGGATGAAGAGTGTATGAATTCGTCTTTTTTACGAACTTTTCGACGCTCCTGGGCGTTTCAGACAGATGAGTTGGCCCCAATGTATGCAACATGACATGGTTCCATCTTTCACCATTATAACGTCTGATCCATTCCAAGCACCTCCGTTTCATTCGAGTTTTCAACAGCCGTTCTTATGGATGTTGCTATGCAATGAAGTGATGGAACCACGCACCGGCCTATAATATTAGTAGTGATGCAGGAAATATTGATATTATTTTCACATGTTTTTTTTTTAATATGTATCGCGGCACTCCCATCGTTTGATATTTTTATTTGACATCCACCCGGTTTCTTCAAAATTACCTATTGTCATTCATTTTCAAGAAATGGTCGAATTATTGAACGAATCAAGGAAAATCCAAATCTTTCTTCCTAATAAGTAAATGAAATAATAAGTAATATTATTGATACGAGTAATTATTAATACTCTTTGTAAGCAACAAGTTAAAATGTTTTCTGAACAAATTAATAATCTATTGATCCATTTTAAGTTCTCTGAACTAAACCTCGGAGGTCAACGTATTCTTGGTCCACGCCAGGTGATTTTAATTACTCGTATCTCACCTTGGAAACTGTATGGAAATATCCACATTTTTGTATCATAATTACGTAATTTTAATAGAAGAGAAGATGATATCAAAGACGACCAACATTTTGGGGAAATAGAACAAAAATAGGCTGAAATGAAAAAGCATTTTTTGTTCATTTCACTGTAGCACATGCCTGGGACATTGATTTCCAAATACTAACAAGAGGATTCAAGGAGCCGACTTCCAATAGATGAGTAGCTCAACTCATCCTTGTTACAAGAGGATTCAAGGAGCCGACTTCCAATAGATGAGTAGCTCAACTCATCCTTGTTACATCAAGACAAAGATCATAGAAATGGGTATAGTAGGTATGGGGCCTAGTAGATAAATATAGGGTGCGAAATAAAAAATTGGAGGAGATAACGTTAGCACATGCGCAATGGCCATCACTGATGCGATAAGGATGATAATATCATATTATATTATGATATATCATATTCATGATATATTTATGACTTGAATACAGGCAGTATAAAAAATATCCTCCAATCATGACGAAAATTGGACCATCAGGGTACGAGAATGTGCAGAAGCTACAAATACAAGCACTCTCTGAGCGCAAGACTCTCTGTACAAACAGTTCCCTTCAAATCTGATTTTATTCCTATGCCATTCCAACCTCATACGATGAAAAAAAGTTTGTTCAAACACCGCGTTCCTTCGCGGAACCGAGGAGTTTAATATTGAATGATGGAAAACCTCTGCAACCCGTACATCACCCAATCCAGCCACCAGATTACACCCTTATGGAGATGATAAAATAAATATAGTTTACTACGAGGAATTTCCCGCGGGATCCATTCCAGTTTCTGCCTTTTTATCAATTCACAAGGAAAATAGATTTTCTCCAATTATTACGATCCTAGAACGATTTCAATCCAGTAGGTATAACAATTTATCATGTTAATGTTGGGGTATAAAGTTTCACTTTATGTTTGTAACAAGGAATTTTAGGTGTTTTTTTAGGTACCTAGTAGACTTGGTTATACCCAAATGAACCAATAAACGTGTAGTGAAATGATAAGACCAAACTTGGCGTAGTTCCTGGCTGAAAATTGGCCTTATAGGTTTTTGAGGATGCTACATCCGAATTCGCAGTCAAAGTTAGACAACAGCAGACTCCATTGCTCTATTGCTATCGGAGGGGTCCTGAACAGTTTTTTAAACTTTTATAGGTCCCTTATTTCCCAATTTTGTTCCTATTTTTTAATTCTTCTTCTTTTTCGAATCACAAGAGGAATATATTATGCACTATCCCAACTTTTAATTTCGAAGATTTAAAATTTGGAATTTGGAATTTTTTGAAATTTTAATAGCTGAAAGATATCCAGAATTGAATACCTCATGGAACGAATGCCGAACCCCAATTCGAAATTGATCTATCGTTACCTATGGAGGAAAGTTTGAAAAACTGTTCAATGCTGAAATGATTGAGAAAGAGGAGCTTATATTTTGTTCAAGTTATTAGTCCCATGTAGTAATTAGGTTCCTAAGGAAACCTCCTGGTAGGTTCTCGTGGTAATTAGGTTGTGGTAAGGGGGGTTCCTAAAAACCCTATCATGATCGAGATTTGGTTTGAGGACATTTCAGGCAGTTCCTGGACCCCCCTGAGCAAATCTTGTATGCTTGTATCTTTCAAACTTGGGCTAGGGTATGTGGAACAACGAACAGGGCCGGGATGATTTGTTATCAGGGTGATCAAGATTGAAGTAGATTTGTGAACAACCAGATAGTATCATATTATAATATTATACCTAGGTACGTAAAAAGCAGTTTACGATCATGGCGACGTAACTGGAAGCAACGAACGCGTTGTCAATCTTAGTCACAATAGAGAACTTGCAAGGGTGGGAATTTTGAATTTTGGATCCAAAAATCAAGCAGCGCCCTCAGAAACCTCTAATTGCCAATTTTAAACATGAAACTAACTCTGGTTTGACCATGAACACGGGCCGAAAGAGAGCGAATGACGTCATTATTTAGACTCCTCGTACGATTGAAGCTGAGGGATCGCTCCTGGAAGGAGGGGGGTCGGTGACGTCAGTTAGATTAAAATTAAAAGACCCATTTTCCAGTAGGTTTTGATAGTTGGTTACCCCACATAAATATAGCACCTTTTGAAAAGCTCTCACCGAGATATTTCGAATGACAAAATAAAAAATTACCATGGAAGTTCCTCGTTATTTTCACTATCAATACGAGTTGAATACTGGTATTATTACGAGTGACAACGCGGTTCAGGTGCAAACAGTGATTCCGAGAGAAGCTCGCGGTCACCTGCTCGTGTTAGTCTGAATCATAGAACACGACTGATTGTTTCATTAGCAAACTGTCAACATCGTAGGAACGAACTGATGTGAACTAACGTTTGTGTAGCAACGTTGTATGTAGTGGGATCACTACACCTTGTGCTCCAAAGAGCTGTCAATATTGAAACTAGTGAAATTTGTTATTAATTTATCAATCATAACCTCTACCATGTGTGGGAGTTGTGGAGAGCATTGTTCATCGTATTGATGTATTCCATCAGTACAACTGGTAATGAGCCCCATTTGTTGGCAGGTACCTACAGAGTTTTTAAACTAATTATGTCAGTTACTATTTTAAACTATCGACCCCTCAACACCCACAATACATCACAAAACAACAACATTTTACAGGAGGACATAAAAAATCAATCTTCTCTCTGTCTGAAACTGCTTTCAGAACCCACAAAGCAACGGGATTTCGGGAGAAAATAATCAAAAACCAAAGTCATAACAACCACGTTGATTACGACAATATTTTACTTCTGGAAAATGAACGGGTTTTCGACGTAACCCATAAATCTCGCGTGAGTTACGACAAAAATGTATTCCGAATTCGGAATAATCCAACGAAACTAGAAAATTAGGTCATGTGGAGAGGATAAATCAGGTCATGTGGAGAGGATAATATTCATGTTTTTGAGTACATTGGAGTACTGTTGAAGATACCATTCAACAATTCAACCATTCAATATTCAATAGATACCTACTGAGAATCCTTGGCAGGAGGAGTAGGTGTACCTGTGACCCACACGATTGAATGGTACGAAAAAGTAATTTTATAATTTTTTGTGGGTGGGGAACGACAAAAAAGCTTGGAGAATAATCTCTGAAATCAACGGCTGCGCAACAACGTAAGTACAAGTTCAATCAGAATGCTAACATGAAGATGGTGGGAAACGTATCAAAAAATTTCAGTATATTCAAGATTGCAGCTCTGACCATGAGGTAAAGGTCAAAAGCCATGAAAAATCCTCATAAAACTTTTATTTCATCACCATTACATTGTTATTACCTCTCAAGTTATACCTATACAAGTTATTGGTTCGTTGAGATAACTCTATCCCAACCAATAACTATTAAACATTAGTGTGACATGTATACCTTCATTAGGTGGGTTGAGAGCAGAGCTCCATTTTCAGCTCGATAATACCAGCTGCCATTCACTGGCTTGGCTTCATCAACTTTACGAGCAAGACCGTTTTGATTACCACCACAATGGCTGGCTTGACTGATTAAAAAGAGTGAGGTTTTATCGTCTAATTCAACTAAGGGCTCATCAACACGAAAACACATTCAATTCCAATCTGAATTACCATTTTTAGGCCGAGGTCTTGTGTTAGACAAACCTCACCATAATATTGTAAAAAGTCCCATTCATGCAGCATGAGTTGATAAGCGAATTTTCAAAGAATCATTTTAACCGATTTGGTGGGTGATTCTTATAGGGACTTTCACGCTGATTCCGAATATACCATTGATGTTCCTATATTTAATATGATAATTTACACACAAAAAAAATCCTTGAAAACGCGTTTTTTAAGCGATTTTTGACTGTACATTTTCAAAACATGAACCCTTGGAGTACTCCAAAAATACTGGCCAACGAACTCATCCTTTCTTTTGATGTTATTGACATTTTGGAATTTTTTCCGATTTTTATCTCGATTCCTCGGTCAGATATCGTCTGGAGTGACACATTTAGATCACATGTAAATATATTTGTGTACATATAAAAACAAAGAAGCCATGTCATCCCTTGTTACCACATTTGATACTAGTAAACAATCAATCTCTATAAAAAGCGGTGTTGAAACGCTTGCTTACGAGTCTGCAACACGTTGGGACATTTTATGTCTTTAGTTCCTACCCCCTCCCCCCTCAACCCCCACCCGCCATTTCCGGGGCATCGTCAATTAAATGTCCTAAAGAGGCTACATACGAAAGTACAGCTTCCTGGAGTGTAAAGTATAGAAATTAAAAATTACAATGATTTAACCACCGCTTCACAAATCAAACCGTTCTCGCACTATTCGGATCACAATCTATGAATCAAATCATCAAAACACCAGCTAAATGAAATCATCAGAAATTAACAAGCGGTTGCAATCATGTTGAGGTCTCATATCAATTATTGAGAATGATCACCTGAATGTACACAATAAATTTCAAATAACCATGCTCATAACTCAGCTTGTTGACCACGCACTTGGCAGTAGGTAACATAATATGGTGGGATAAATCGAGAGCTTTCGAACGAATGGTCAAGGAATTTTGTGGGATGAAAAACGACGAAGTACCATTCTCCTAGCAACGACTCGGTTATAAGCGGAAATTATCATAAAACCAACTTTAACGCTTTTTGTAAACGCTTTTTTCGTTTATGTGCCAAAATAAAGACATAAAATGTAAAAAAAAAAAGTGAAATTTCAGTAATTGTTTTAGAATGGTCTGAATCGGATTTCCATGCAGGAAATTTTCAAAAATGTGCATTATTTAAATTTTGAAGCCATTCCAATAGCTTCATTTTCTTCAAAAATTCGCTAAACTGATCGATTGCCCCATTTTTGACTATCATGAATACGGATCCATTGAAATTTTCTTATCTCTCGAACACTGAAAACCGTCAAACCACCACAACCCGCGACTCAATGGTCCGAATTCGCTCAACTAGGTATAATTCCAGGGCCGAGCCATGTGATCCATGGTATGATCTTGACCATCAAATCTTTTACATTATTATTCAGTGTTGTTAGGAAGGTAAATCGTTAACATTTTAAAGCCCAATCAACTCGTTTTTGGTGAGGTATATACTCATTATTCTTTCAGCACCGTTTAGGGTAAAACAATATGTACTTAGGTCCAACCAATAAAATCAAATATATTTGTTTGAACAATGAATTTGACGTAAAGTAAATAGAGGAAGTTCGCTATGTCTGTCTATCACGTACATCCATAAGATGATCACCCACCTGTTAAGCGGCGATATCAACTAATTTTTTTTCATGAATGTATCAACCTGGCTTGAATGACCTCGAAGGAAAAGACGAGAAGAAAATGATTTTTTTCAGGGTTCTCGATTCAAAGTAAAATTGATTCAAATAATGTAGAAATAACAATAAAATTAATGCATCCACATGCCTTACTATTTACCTATAAGTCTATGTACCTAAATAGATCAATTTTTAAAATGTGACACCTACCACTTTGATCTGGATGAGGAAATAGGCTGTAATAACGAGGTGGAGCAGGGGTGTGATCGACCCCGCTGCAAGCGACCACCTAAGAGGGAGCGGTAACATGGCGTACGTCACGAAGATGATGAAGAGATCGTACCACACTAGCGACTCTCCATAGGAGAATCCATAGCATAATCCAAGAAGACCTAGAACACAAAAATCATCATAATTATCGAATGAAAAAAATTGTAGGTGTTTCACGGTCAATGGAAATCCTTTAACTATTATACTAGTTTATACTATTATAAACTTATAACTACTAATACTACTAACTATAGTACTATTAATAAATAATACTGCTAGTTTATATTTATTATATTACTATTATTAGTCAAGCTCTCATACAAGGTTTTACAAATAGTCCCAATTTCAGCAAATATAGTAATTTTGAGGGTGGGAGACGACAGAGTTGGGCGAATCGTATTTTCAAATACAAATTCATATATACCTAGTGGAATACACCGGTTCCCGTGATATCACCGAAATTGAGTTATCAGCAGGGTAGTTAGTTCCAGTAGTCACTTGGATGGGTGACCACTAGGGACTCAAGGGGGTGAGGCAATGAGTATACAAGAGGGAAATCATATGAAAAAATTCTTATCCTCCGTTCGGGGGACAGCTGATGATGTCCGCGACGCCGGGTGCCCATCCTGAAATGGTTGTTTACTTGTTACTTAATTACAGATTTGATTAAATTGCCAACTTACCAATCCAGAAAAGTATTTATTTTGCAAATACAATATACTTTCGTACATACTATTAAATAGTATGTACGAGTTCAAATTTTGAACTCGTTTGAAACACGTGATTGATCGTCAATGTGACCGTAGAAGCATCTCGTACCAATATTTTCATCACGCACATCATATCTTGCGAATGTGTCCTCCTCAGAGGTCTTAACTTATTTGCCAAAAAGCTGGTGGGGGTCCTCGGATAAACTAAGGGGTAGGTAGGACAAACTAAGGGCAATATCTCATTATGCTGGAGAGGCTCCTGGTAAGCAATTTGACTAGTCACAGCCAAAGATCCTAAGGTAGATAGGGTTGAAGCAGCGCTAGGCTTCGATTATGGCGCTTGTTTGCCCCTTCCTATAGAAAGGAATGAGAAGTTGGCCCCAAAAGTTGGACAATGATGGAGGGCAGCCCCGACACGAGAAATAAAATCCAAATACCTCGAAGATCTCTGAAACTAATAAAATCAGAGGGGGATGGAAACAAATTCGAATGATTCTAATTTTCATAAAAAACGATCAAAACGGATTTTCAGGGGTCAAAAATAAAACTCCCATTCATTAACAATTATTCTCACATTAATAAGTAGGTGATAAAATATGTATACCAAAATTTGTGCTAACCACCTAGTTAACGCTTCGGTGATACAGCAAAAACCTAAAACCTAAAAATACAACTCAAGACAAACCACTTCTCTGATAATATTATTTATTCACTGTTACTGTCACGCCAACATCGGAGTTTTGAACAAAATCATAATAAAGGCAGGAAGATATTCCCACGACTCCGATGATGGAATTTTTGCGACAGTTATGTAAATAGTTGGGGCTTTTCTCAGGGACTTGGGGAACAATTTACGAAGCAGACGAAGTTGAAGGGTCCCTGCTCCCATCTTCTCCTCGTTTCCTCGGTCGAGGCAATAATTTCAAATTAAAGTCCTTCTTGACACTTATTGACAGCATAGTGAACCCAAATACTTTTCCGAAACGTTCTATTCTCTAACGAGATAAATTTTTCAATGTGGGAATTCAATTGCTTCGTGATCCACATCTCGTAAGTGGAAAGTTTGGTGAAGTCGCAGCAGAATGAATGCGAGTGAAAAAACGTCTGCATTGCAGGTCAGGGTGAAGAGAACATTTTTTTTCTTCAGATTTTCATAGTGAACCGAGTTAAGTAAGAAGGAAGAAAGGAGGAGTTTGGCAATCGATCTGAAGAAATAAATTCAAGAACTCAGCCAGCACATGGATCAATTCT
>JAEMON010000010.1:20230927-20241881 GCA_030264115.1 Lygus lineolaris
TTCACAGTTTCACTCTTCTGAACTTCTTAAAACGTGTTTTTCCTTTTTTCACTACCATCCACCGAAATTGCAATTCAGTTAAAAAAGAGGCCAAAAATCTTTGTGCTCACGTTTTTGAAACTTCAGACCTATATTTAACTAACTTAACTGCTCTACTTCTCGCATGAACTGCAATAGACGAGAGCTGGAGACGCTTAGTCATTTTATGTTGCTTTGCCCGATCTACAAGCCCTACAGATCGCACTATCTGGCGGAATACATCATCTAGAACTTCTGTGAGGGAGGAGCTGTGACGGTTGAAAATATGGAGACCCTGCTGATTAACCTGCTTACTTGGGATGGCAACTTCAGGAAGTTCTAGGCAATTTTCAAGTAGGTACTGTGTGCAGTCCTTGAGACTTAGGGCTTTTTCCCTGAACGAGTAATCAGTGGGCAGTGAGAAACTTCAACAATCATTGAACATTATAGTACTTTGTCTAATTGTGGTGAACCAAAGTAAAGGAAACTAGGGACCTATTGTCAAGTACCTGCCGTAGGTAAAATCCAAGTTTACAATATTTCATTTATTAGTTCTTGAAAAAAGGTTGCCTATCTAACCCTCTTTTTGTTCATTTTTTCTTGAGAGGATACCTACACGGATAGAACGGGTCATCTGTAAAACCGTACCATCTTCATTAGGTATATTTATGACGGCTTTTGATGACGGTGTTCTAATAGCATATTTGTTTATTTTATTTTACTTTTTTTGATGAAGGGCTAGGTCAAATTTATCAATCTATTATTTTGGAGAAGAATTGTGTTTATTTATGCGCCATACACCGCAACTCGTTGCAATGTACAACAAATTTTGCAAATAAACTGTTGAATTTAATAATACATTTGTATTGTATTCATATAATTGAAAAATGCACTAGACACTACAATTACGTAAATCTAGTGTATTTAGTTTGAAAATTATATTAATTTTTGTGATTTAAATGCATGCTACTACACATGGATGAGCTAGTTACAGAATAATGGGAAACTCTCTACGGATAGATCTGAACTCGCATATATTTGAAAGAACATGAAGATCAGTTGTTTCATGGTACTTATTTTTGGTTGTATTCCTTTTGAAATTAGCACATAATGGTGGTCATAAAAATGTACAACGAATAACTATGACTGAAATGGGTGAGAATATAACAATAAATTAATTAATTTCAGCTCCTTTCACTGATCGAGAGGTAAAAGCGTGCACGCTCCAGGAGCACCTGGTAAACAACAGCATCTTTGAACTCATCTAAAACTAATCTAATTTACATCTACGTTCTGCTGCAAAGCTATTTTTACATCCAACATCACGATAGCCTATAATTGTATTACAATAACCTACATCAAGACAAAATACACCCCACAACATTGTGATCAAATATTCATCCAAGATCGTAGCCAGCAGCGGTTGTGAGACCGTTCGATATATTTTAAAGATTAGTGAACTACGAAGGGGCCTCATAAAAGCTCGTTCCATAAACCACTATGTAGCTTGACTTGAATTCCATGAGTTGGACATGATGGAATGATTTATAAACTTGCACGATCTGCATCTTTGACACGATCCCAAAGGGGATGACGAGGAACAGGCAAGGCAAGCATCGTAAAACAAATCATGGTGGCCCGTGGTAGCAGGGTCGTAAAATCCTCGTTGGAGGCTTCATCTTCAAAAGACACACGTCGCTATTTCAGGGACGAAGAGAACGATACAGGGTAAACGAGAATCTGATAGCGTCCTAGCAGGATGCCAGTTTCTTCACGAGGTTTTTTTGGAGGTGTTTGCGGATAGATTACGTTTTACACGTATACCGTAAAAGTCTAGTCCATAAGAGCTCCTCTCCACCCGAATACTGGCTGGCTTCCATTTTGGTCATCAAGATTGTGGTAGAAGTTAGGGGAAATCAAGGACGTTTGACCAGTAGGGAGGTTCGACCCAATCTGATTTTCCAGGTCAGGGACATTCCCTCTGAGTATCAGTTTTGATCTTGTTTGTTGGATGTATAATATTGCTCCATTGTAACATTTTTATTGAACTGTAAACATCGCGTTTCGAGTAATAATTACCTACCCTTTCTCAAGTATTAAACAGTAATGTCATATGCATGATGCATAAATAATGTACTCCATTTGTATCCTCCCTCACTCATCCTCAATCTAACTAGTGAGGATCCTACCTTATTCACTCCCCCCACCAGTTCCTGGTCGTTCGTACATATCGCACTTAATTCGGTGAAAAAGTATTTCCCGCAAAAACCAATGGAGTTGGAAGGCCTCATAATTTAGGGACTGACCGTCATACTATCCCGTGCAACGCACGGGTTAACAACGCATTGAGTTGATTTGAGTTGAGGTTTATCTGAACATGTTTTAGACATTAGATGGATGGCTGGATGGATTGATGGACTATTATAAAGGGATAATGGAAGTCATAAGTAAGTGTAATAAAGTAAATAAAGGAAAAAATATAAAATAAATATATAAAGTAAATATAGGGAAACATGATGGAAGTCATTGGTACATAACTTGCGATGCCAACCAGTGATCCGTATTATCCATTCTATATCCGTAGGTATATAGAATGGATCACTGGTTGGCATCACAGGATGGGGCCATCGTGTACATCTACTGCACTACTTGTGGTTTGACTACCAATAGTAGGTACCTGTACCCTAAGAAATTTCCTCAATAAATTGATACAGTGTGTTCCAACATACTAACCTATCATCTAAAATTGTTTAATTATTCAAGAAACTGCGGAGAGCTTAACAATAATAAAATAATAATTATGCTTTTGATGAATGTAAAGGCGTTTTTTTTTTTTGTTTTTTTTTTCAATCAATAAGGGTGATCCCTTTTCGTATAATTAAGGATTGATCATAAGAGCTACCTAATTGTTGAAACCAGTATTCAGTAGTAAATATTCATAAATTTGTATGAAGCTAACACGACTTTTTAAGAATAATGTTCCTAATCTCAGTTTTTGTTCTACAACTTTAATTCGACCAATCCTTCTCAGTTCAGTGAAATTGAGAGCAATTGGGATGTCGCATCCGAATCCATCTGAACCATACAGTATGTTACAATAGGTATTAGGTACAAAAGTATGTTATATGAACACTTCTCAAAACTAACTTTTTTCCTCTCAATTATGTGAAGCTTACATACATGTTATCCAATTTGATTCATAGGAGTCCTATGATAGGGCTCAATCCGTACCACGGTAAATTATACAGATAGTTTCAATGAGAGCTACTCACTTGAACTCGGTGGGAAGGAGAACCTGGAAAATAGAGTTGAAATAGGGTTAATTAACAGTAATATTTTTGTCGTTCGAATGGGAGAAAAACCGTATAGAAATGTTGGGCTACAACAGTTACAATCGATTGGCCAAAAGGTATGAACACCGAACAGACTCAAACACCAAAATTTGGTACATTTACTAAGCGAATTGATTCCTACGTGGTGGAATATTTAATATCCCACCATCTAGGAATTAATTCGCCTAGTAAATGTACGCAAGGTTTCAATACAAAAAATAATTTCATAAAACGTAAGCCCACAATTGAGCTCATATCGTAACATTATACGTCTTGGTTGAAAGATAAAAGATTCCTAAGAGACAATTTATTACAGAAAATTCGTTTGTGGGTGTTTCACAATTTATATTACTTACCATCCAAATTGATATGAGATATTTGTGTTAAAAATCTAGGAATAATACAAACGTCGTGTGTTTCAACAATGTGAGAACAGTCAGAACATGTTCAGAATCACAAAACCAAACGTTTGGGATGAGCGTTCTTGAATAATTCATGGCGCTGACTCGAGCGCGAAAATTAGACAACACGGGCCATTTCAATAGCAAAAGAGTAGGTAAAGATAACGAATAATTTATTCCTGACATCTCACAAAGAAATATTTTCGTCGATCAGTTTCAATCTGTTATCTAATACGTGCGTCAATCTGCGTTGACATACCTATAATTATTATTATTGTTCCAATACATCAAGATTATGGATACTTACTCGTATTGTTAGTCCAGTTGGATAGTGATGACGTGTCCTATTTTCACAAAATTGTATTCTAACATTTTTGTGACTATGGAAATAAAAAAAATAAAAAAATAGATTCTTATTCGAACTAGGTAACTACATACTAATTGCTCGAGAAATTTGCGGCTCGTTCATTCATTCATCATCTACCCCTAAATTCTAAATAGGTACATACGTAGGGGTAGGGATAAGGGGGGGTATACGTCCTTTTTTCAAATGGCTTAAATACCTATGCAATATTGCGACCAAACGCCAAACCGTATAGTATATAATAATATGAATATTGGAGAGATAAGGACAGTGCACTTAGATTCATATTACTAGGTAACCTCCTATCATCGGTACCAGTTTCTAATGGAAATGGCTGTGAGAAGATAATTATTATTGCTCTTGATACCTGGTAAGAATAATCGTCATGCTTTGGAAGTTTCCTGTTATCATCGGTCATCGGTGAATTACTGGCTGGCACTTGAATATTTCACGGAGCACGATAATTGGAAGCATTGTAATTATATCATATTACATCATTGCATGATTTTATTCTTCCTTCGTATTCTAAGCATACCTTCTTCCTCAATAATTTTGTTGAATACGTTTAAGTAGGTAACTTAGAGTATAATAATTAGGTTGAGAGGTAGGTAAGTATTATGAAATCATTCTTGAGCCGCGTAAATTTCGCAAAAATCATTAGGAATGGCTGTGAGAATAAAACTAAAAAATTTATGTGTTTAAAAATTATAATATTTTTTATTTTTGTATGATAATATTCACTTATTCAGAAATCATGAGTACCTACTAAGCCTGCGGAGTCCGTTAGAACATAATTATGACAACACTGAAACATGAATGAATCCCCAGCTTATTCATGAAACCTATGAAAGTACGTCGAGCTATTTGGACTAAAGTGGAACGAAGGCGGGGCAAGAGTATGAGGTTGACCTTCAGTTGAAATAAACCCGTCTGAGCTCATCTCTCGTTGACTGTTGGCACCACTGACTCAGTGCTGCACAACAACAAAACATAGGATAAGGCCCGTCCCTTCACTCATTCCCCGATCAGGTTATCGTTCGTTCACTCGATATCAAATCACAACCCCGGCAAATGCGTAGTAACAATGATATAAACATTACGTACCGTTTGTCCATTGTTTGATTAATAAAATTCAATTATTTTTGACCAGCGCGAGAGAATCTCCTATTTATACACTCGAGATCGTTCTTATCAGATCTCCTTCATTAATTTTTAAGATAAAACGCTATTGTTCCTCACTATGTTGAGCATGGAAGCAGTCAAAGTGATGACCCAACTGAAGGAACTCAAGGCGTTCTCCAGGACCGTATTCAAGCAATGCGTGGCTCAAGTTTCTCCGAGAAACCTCATCGAACGAGAACTGAAAGTGAAAGATGGAAAACTGCAAATCCGAGGTGAGAGCATTCCACTTCAAAACAATTTTTATCTTGTAGGGTTTGGTAAAGCTGTTTTAGAAATGGCTAGAGCCACTGAAGCTGTGATTGGTGATCATTTACGCACTGGACTTCTCAGTATTCCAGAAGGTACTCAAGAAACTAATACTCCTCAACATTCGAGAGTGGTCGTATTTCAAGGT
Organism: Lygus lineolaris; assembly: GCA_030264115.1. Taxonomy (NCBI): domain Eukaryota; kingdom Metazoa; phylum Arthropoda; class Insecta; order Hemiptera; family Miridae; genus Lygus; species Lygus lineolaris. The sequence continues at coordinate 20,236,619 of JAEMON010000010.1, forward strand.
GCAACGGACAACTTGCCTGACTCTAAAGCTGAAATGACCGCGAAGAGGATTGCTGAATTGATCGCTCCTCTATCAGCCAGTGATGTTCTGATAGTGCTGATATCTGGAGGTGGTTCAGCTCTTCTACCTTACCCTATACCTCCAGTGACCCTGGAAGAGAAAAGGTCTCTCACGGAATGTTTGGCCAAAAAAGGAGCAAATATCGTAGAATTGAATTCTGTTCGCAAACAACTGTCACTACTAAAGGGGGGAAAGCTCGCTAGACTGGCATATCCTTCACGAGTAGTTTCTCTTATCATATCTGACGTGTTAAATGATAATCTAGATTTCATCGCTTGCGGCCCTACAGTGCCCAATAATTTACCACCTAGAGTAGCTCTGGATATTCTCAAGAAATACGATCTATACGACAAAGCACCCGCATCTGTTCTTGAAGTTCTAAACAAAGAATTCCCCAAAGAAGCCGCAGACACCTTCAAGCACACGACAAATTATATAATAGGAAACAACACAATAGCTTTGAACGCAGGTTGTGAACTCGTTAAACTATCGGGAGATCAATGTTACATAATGTCAAGTTGTCTTGAAGGGTTGGTTTCTGATATTTCAACGGCACTCGCTCAGTTGTCAACTCTCATTTGTAAAATGATGGCGAAAACCATTAATAAGACGGCGTTTATTGAAGGAACTGATAAAATTAAGAAAGTGCTTTGTCTGGATGAGCAGGCGCTGAAGAATTTGACGGTGGCCTTGACTAATGAACCTTTGGACAAAATAGTTTTGATGTTCGGAGGGGAAACCACAGTCAGAGTCACAGGAAAAGGGAAAGGGGGAAGGAATCAAGAATTGGCGTTGCGGTTTTCAATCGCCATAGACGAAATGTCGGCGCAGGACCACGTAAATCGGCTGTTCAACGTACTTTTGCTCAGCTGCGGGACAGATGGCATCGACGGGCCGACGGACGTGGCTGGTGCTATGGGGTACAACGGGCTTACGGATTCGGCAAAAGAGAAGAACATCGACATCATGCATTTCGTGGAAGAGAACGACTCGTACAATTTCTTCTCCATGCTCAACCCTGACGAGGACCTCGTTAAAACTGGTCACACGGGCACCAACGTCATGGATGTGATGATTCTCACGATACAGTCGAAAGGTTGATTTTTACAATGTATATAAATATTTTGTTCATATACTGGGTTTGTGCATTCAGGCTGGTTCTCAGTTTTGAACGACTGGTCGATTTTAAACTTCTTTTAATAGCTGGCTTCCTTATTATTGTATTGAATCCGAATAAACAACGTGAACACCATAGTTGAAACAAATCCTGACTCATTCCCTTGCAACCAACAATCGTTTGATCTTGTAGTAAATTACTCTTATGACTCCAATATTATATCTCACACTGTCACTATCATTATGCTAGGAGTTTCCTAAGATTTTTGAAAACTTTATTTTCTTTGCTTTCATTGTCCTTTCTCGGCAAAAAGTGATTAAAACCTAAGGTAGGTAATTTTTATATGTCCGTCTCTATGAGCACTTAATTCAGTTTACAGTTTCTTCAACCCTTAGCAATTGATTCAGACGTGGAGAGTAACTTAGGTTAATAAATGTGTGCCCCGGTTTACTATTTGTTACAGGTTTACTGTTTATTATTGCAAGCATCATAACCTTACCCAGTATTCATGTTTTTGCGAGTTTTGCCCTTTTCCTGCAGAACAGAACACTCTTTGCTCAAATGTGAGGTCATTTATCTATATGAGGTACTACTCGTAAGTTCTGGAAATAAAAATGATTATGGTAACATGTCTTTACACAGAATGTGCTTGGAAGTCGAACACCGCGAAAAACTCCATGCCCGCAGGTACCTTCAAACGTATGAAATCCCTAATTCTGCGGGGGTTAAAAAAATGTGTTTTCCATGCTCGATTACGAAAACATACTTTTCAAGATAATAGCCTATACACAGTTAAAATCATAGAACAACACTGCAGCAAGTTTACACAAATAATTAACATTTCCTGTTCTGGGTAGACCAACTTCCGAAATTTATTCGAGTCTTTCTTGTTTATCAATTTGTAGATAAATTTGAATAAAAGAGAATTGTTTTTAAGAGGTCAAAGCTTTCTCAACCCTTTGCTTGAGAGCTCGCTCGGTTGGAGGCGCTCCAGAGTTAGTTTCAACAATAAATTATTATTCCGTCAAAATTCACTAGGAAAGCTAGCGTTTCGGCCAAAAGTGTCAACTTCCGTCGCTATGAGCGTTAGTGTTTAATTGTTTGAGAAAATAGCTAAAAACTTCGCCGAAGGAAACCTTGGAGAGGGGGTGACGTAAATTTCCGCCAGTCGCAATGCAGAATCTCAAAACAGGTTGTTTCATGGGGAAGGTATTTCTGGTCCTGTACAAATAAAGGGCTACTGAGACTGAAAATCTCAGTAACACACATTTCTCTTGATAGCATCATTGGAGCAAACAACAAATCCTATCGCTAAGGTGTGAGCGTCCAATCGTGACAAACCAGCCATAAATTTCAGCTTTCTAGCACAAACCCTGATCTAATGGTGTCAAAAACCAAATTAGAGTTCACAGCATGGGTTCTGCACTTTCATAAAGGTTCACACATGAATCCTCACCACAGTCGTTACTGGGATTGAGGTTCTGTTACTCGTGATGCTTCACTTTTTATTCTATCTCGAAACTGGTATTTCTCAAATTCAGTCAGAGAACAGGGGGACTAATTTTCCTGTAAGCTTCGGTTTACCATAATCAATTCAAGCCAAAATAATTCCGTGGTTTCACATAGGTGAAAAGCCAGGGTACTGCTGTTCAGTGATGTTCAACAAACGGTGTCATCAGACACTTGAAACTCAGGAGGATTAGACTATAACATTGTGTTATAGGGAAACAAGATGCTCAGGTGATTTTCATCCAGCCGAGTAGGTTTTTATGTTTCTCTAACAACAACAAAACCGCATGGCCTTAGACGATTTTCCCCACACAGTTACTCGAAGAATAACGTTGTTTTCTGAAGACACGAGGAACCACCCCTTTTACAAGACCGGAACTGGCCCTACCAGGGACCCCTGGAGACGTTCCAGCCACCAAACCGCGAATTGGTTCACTATGGATATGACCTCTGAATTCGCTCTCTCAACAGTTATAGTAATTTAAAGTCATTTCCCATCTTTGCTTTATATAATGCCTCATAAATTCAGTTGCTGCCATACTATGTTTCGAAACTTCTAAACATGTAATTACCAAATCTGTTACACCAACAAGATAGGATAAGTAGTAAAGATTATTATAGTATGTTGATAGAATTATATTTTGCTTTTCAATAATAAATTCAAGTCAGAGCTGTTATTTCAAATCAATTAAATTTCACTCGTGGACACTCACTAGCATTTATCAGAGAACATAATATTCATTTAACTAATTTATTTCTGATTGAATCAATTAGAATGAATCTAGTAGTCAGTATTGGATAAAGTCCCTTAAAATCATGTTAAAGGCGAAATTGGAAGAGAAGAGTATGATGAAATTAATCGATGTTGTTGAGTAGTTAATGAACTCATACCAGTTGTAAAGAAGTTTATATAGGTTGATTGAATGATGTAAGGACAAATAAACACACTGTCACCAAATTTCTCTCAAAATACTAATAATTATTATTATGCAAACCACCCAAGACCCTATTTTCCAATCGTGTACCAGACGACAGAATAACTCTCCAAGATTTAGTAGCATCCAAGAGACTAAGTTGAGCAGTAAAAGTGAAATAGATTAAAACGCCCCAACATAAACTGTTCTCCAAAAGGGATCAAATCAAATACGACTTGACGTTAGTCGGCCTTTGGCTCCAGGCCCGAATTGGAACGAAGGATGCGTAAGGGAAACTCTCCAGTTGGCCTACTTTTACCCAAACAGTTTCCCCTTGGGGACATACAAATTAATTTGTCGCTCCGAGTTGTCTTTCTTTCGGTAAAGTGGGAGGAGGGTTGAAAAGTTTGGTCCATTACTCTTCATTCATGTTGGGAAGATTGAGGAGTGAAATTGTGATTTGAAAATTGCTGTCTCAATTCTGCAGAAAGTGTCCTGTCACACGTCATCTCTGCGGAAATCAATTTTGACATCTCCGTAGACAAAATTATTCATAGATTATACTTGTTTGGTACGATTTATTACGGATATTATTAATTGTTCCCTCATTGAAGTGTAATTTCGGTAGAACTCCAGGACTACCCCCGTGTGATTTGTACCTTCCAAGAAACGCGTAGGAAGGAACTTACCTGCACTCTATCGTCTGCGAAATCCGAATCAGTATCTCCAGTAAATACATAAATCTATTTCACAATAATGTATTATTTGAATGAAAGATTCTAGAAACTGGCACAGGGATGGGAATGGAAATGTTACAGAATACGAAAATGCAATATGGCTACCAGCAAATCAGTGTTTGGATAGGTAGTTAAATTACCTACAACTAGAGCCTTGAATCTCCAGTCAAAGATAATCACTGATTAGGGATAGTCAACTGCTAAAGTGAATATTGATATACGGGTATATGAGAGATAATCAGACATTTGACTTAGTAAGGCCTTAATCAGGCTTGCAGTGATTGATTAACCGGCCCCGAATGTTGCAAACATTTGGAACGAAATTGATTCAACATACAGCAAATCGCCTATCTAAAATGGGGGTTACACGCTCCGCTTCAGTTGCCAATTCATTAAAGGTAATTAGGTAGGTAATCAATTGAAAGCATATACTCGTAGGTACCTACACCGAAAAATAGGGCTTGTGTTCAGTAGTCAGGTAATGAAGGAAAACTCAGATACCGGCTTCAACGGCCGCTCAGGGACAAGGAATGGGGGAAGCAACTTCAAAGGCGCCACGGGTCATTTGGTTTCAAAAGGGCATATAGGAGGCCGGCCCTTCGGCGCGTGAAAGACTCCCCAAGCCCGCGACACATAAGCACATCATCGAGACCGATAGACGGACCTCCCAGGGGCTCGAGGAACGATAAGGTGGTCGAGGTACTGCTGTTTCCTACCTTTCCCACCTCACCACCATCGACTCTGTGAGTTTCGATACGTGTTTGCCGAACTATTCCGACTGGGGACAGTCGGCGGGAGATAAGCCCTTGTGGGTATTTAGGGCGACGTGCTGGTGAATTTTCGTCTCATTCGGGGTGAAAAACTTCTCCACCTTCTGACTCTCCATCCTGGAGAGGTGTTCTGTAACATTGGAACTATCACAACCA
>JAEMON010000010.1:20282551-20292991 GCA_030264115.1 Lygus lineolaris
ACAACGTTTTTCTATTTAACTCCGTTTTCTTTTTATTGATAGATGACACCCTTTTCGAAGTCACTTTCCTGCCATAGTACAATAATAAACAAGGCAATAAATTTGCTAAAATTACAGATACCTAGACTATTTTTTCCCTGAAACTTCATTATGTTTCTTTTGAGTCATTTCAGAAAAAAATTTAAAAAATCGATAATTCCCCTTTATATTTATTTTATATAAATTCATTTATAGAGAATGCACGGAAAATGATTGGACATGGTTTGTTTTATGTTCCCAACTATTCTCTCAGTCGAAAAATGGTCTTAACATTAACTTTAGATAGGATTGTAGAATCAACTTTGTGTTATAATACAAAACGGTAGAGGGTGAAAGGATCCCACATTCGTGTAATTTAAAATGATGCTGTCGTGAGACTGTGTTTCAGCATTAATGTTTTCTATTTACACACCTGAACGAGAAACAAACACCAAACCTAAGCAGGAAAAATAGCTTTGGAAATCTTCAGACTCGTGCGCGGTAGGCAGTGCGACCGCAACTCCCGGACTAATGTTTACAAATCCAGCTGCGCGGAGCTCAAGTAAATATCGGATGTAAATACCTGTTCAAATAAACATCGTTTTTCAATTTGTTTACTCTCGTTGACCTATTGTTTTCAACTAATCTGTTTACTTTATCCTTTCAAGTGGAAACGAGTCTTGAACAATTTTTTGCCAGTTTCTCATTAGTGGCACCTACTGCTGTTCTTTTCAGTATCACGCTAATCAGCTGTAAATATGAATGAATTATGAAGTCCTGGAACTTGGGAGTAAGTAAATACATCCATGAGGGAAGGAAGTAGAGGGTAAATGTGATGTACTTTCTTTGGAACAAGATGAAAGTACATTGGAATCCCTCTGAACTGGCCTTTCTCCCTATCGGACACCCCACGTCACCGACAATTTGACTGTAGTCCCGGCGAACAGATAGGGACAGATATATATGTATATATATATATCGAAGGGTAGTTCCTTAGCACCTGCAAATTCAATCGGTAATATATATATTTTTTTTTTTTTCATTGATCGATTGAGTCTTCAATTATCAATAATCACAGAAGGTAGCCAAACGGATGCTCGTCCTTCATCGTCGGCCTTGCCCAGTTGTTTAGCAAAAAGTCTGTAGGTAATCGTTCCAGGAAGGCGGAACCTAAGTTTTACGGGCTAACGATGAATCGAGTGGGGACGATTATGCATTGAATTATGGTAATAACGTCGTTACTGGAGAGCCGTTCTATGAAGACGGAACCTAAGTTTTTCGGGTTCAGAATGAATCAAATGGACGATTACGCGTGGAGTTTACTACGATGATATTGTCGTTGCTAGAAGTTGAAATGAAACAGGCGACATCCTTCACAAGATCAGTTGCCTAGAATTAACTTCTTATTCAGTCTCACACTGAATAACTGAATTGTACATTAGTAGGTAGGCTCCAACTCTCTTAGGTTTGTGAGCAATCGGTTCCGGGTATGTATGCCCATTTATACCTACCTATATTATCATGTCCCCCATGTATATATCTGGGCACGCCGCCGGATTCTCCCATAAAGCAATTCTTGCGTTTCCCACTTTTTGCTTCCTCATTACTACGTATTCGTGCAGGAAATGAACAAAAATGTTGTCCTGCAAAATCGAAATGGACGTAACTTTCAAGTTTGTACATGCGCAGAGTCTGTAATGTGTCAGGAGGTGATACAATTTATTCACATAGGTAGCCTCCTGGATACCCTTGCATCAACTTGTTAGGGATATAACCGGGAAAACTAGTATATTTTTATTATTACCTACTTATAAAAATCAGCGAATTCCTGTCAACTAGGTAGGTATTTCTTGTAGAGTAACTGGGTATTATTTATGAGACATTTTTGGATGATGAATGCTCATATCCCCAGATGGGGGCTCCGTATCGCATTGTTGACTGCATAAGCACGAAAAAGAAGTTGCGTGATGTGGTGTGGTCCAAAAAGTTGCTTACTTCCAATGCAATGGTGTTCGAGATCTCGAACCGCCGTTCTTGTTTTAACGAACAATGGAAGAATTAATGAATAATTCGAGTTCCATTAGTATCAAATAGTTGGTTTTATGTGAGGAACAATGCGTTAGCCTGCCGTGAAGTGCTTTTGCCCGGAAGTTTTGGTGACCGGACTTTTGGCTCGCCTTAGAACTGCATTCAAGATAACCCACCTCCTCCGCAGGGATGAGAAAGTTTCATGAAACTTCATGAACCTTGACCTGTGTCTTGGAACAGTATTCCAGTTCTTATCAGTAACTGAACGTGACATGAAAACACCCGGAACAGGTGGGTGTTGAACTTTTGAGACGTGGGTGTGCCCAGTATGTTCTGCGCAGAAAAAATATGCGACCGCAGAAGGAACCGCCTCGGCTTTTAACGAGCCATATGACGGCGAATATAAGTGTTCTATCGCGACTTCAAGAATCAGCTGTACGTGCGGTCTCAGTGGCCGTCAACAACAACAACTACTGTCGACAGAAAATGGCATCTCCCATCACAACACACTTCTCTCCCGTCGGGCTATCGAATGTTTCACCAACCAACCGGAATGGTAAACAGAAACAGTTTGCCGTGCCCTTCATAGTACATACCCGCTTTGTCCTCTCGTTATATTTACTCACGTGTTTGTTGACTTTCTTAACCCTTTGAACGACAATTGCAATTTTCCAGTGTCTGGTGACACGTGGGCTTTTTTGGCCTACCACCCTAAATTTATGCAAATTATGCTGTTCTGCATATCCAAAATGTAACTTTTTTTAAATGTACCTAGGTACCTGTAACTGTAAATGTAAGGGTACCTAGTACATAACATTTCAGTTTCTCCCAACCAATATAACCAATTTCATCATAATTATTAGAAAACAATTTTTTGACACTTTGTTTTTTCGACAAATGAAACAAAATTTGTATTTCTTCGAATAAAAGAGCAGCCTTATTTCTTTGACTTATTTCTACATTGTGCCGGTGTACAAAATGACAGAATAAATATCTAATAAATAGATCTACAAAAAATGCTACAAAATACATCTTGAAATGACGACAAAATGCACGTAAGTAGTACTTCTGTTTTACAATAAAGTTTTGTCTACTCAGTCTTCCAGAATAAGAAAAGTCGAACTAGAACCACACCAGTCACTCAACAACTAACTGAAAGGAATTTACGGAGGCGCTCAGGGCTCTCATGAGCTCCAGTGTTGCCAAAGCAACCCCTTTAATTTCCCTCATGGGTCATAAAAGCCTACATGTCATGCAAAGGGGTACCTAACTTTTGTCACAGTTTGATTCAATTAGGGTTGAGCCTGGTCTACCTGTATCCATCCAGGATCACAAAAGTGGACCGGAAAGATATAGAATGTATGCAAGACGAAATAAATACAAACGTAAATCGAAAAAAAAAAATGGTTATGTTGGCAGAACGGTGGAGAAACCCCGTTTATAATGGCACCGGTTGTAATTACCTCCAGCATCCTCGAAGTTAGGGGAATTTAACATTGATGTCGACTATTATCGACCATAATAAACAATTGTTTGATGACGTTTTGTTGAATAAATGGATAGTTGACAGTAATCTCTTCAAGTTCGTTAAAACAGTTTCTACTGCGTAATTCCTGTATTTTAGGTTCATACTCCACAGCAATAATAAATTATTGTAATCATGCATTCCAATTACATAATATTATTATATTGATTTCCATGGGTTCTATTGCATTATACATACCCGTCAGGCTCATTTTTTACACACAAAAGTAATAATAATTAAAAAATAGCGTTAACCCCACACTGCCTCCTCCAGTTACCCAAGTATCCTAATAACGACTTACACAGATGAGTTCATCGGTATTTTGCATCGATGTAACTACACTGGATCGCTAAGTACCTACCTACCTATATGCTCTGTACGGTGCGTTTTCTGTCCAGTCCATTCACGACAAACCCTTCCTTGTCCATCATGTACGGCCAAACTGCTATCATTCGCGACTTTAGCGAGTTTTATCTTCATTTCATTGCCAGTATACGTTGAATTAATGTGTATGAGGTGAAAATAATGGTCAAGGGCTGTGTAGCGTTTAACTGTACCATGAGAGAGGAGAAGAGGTCCGAACTTTCATTCAATTTTCAAGCAATTTCAAGCAATTTGTTACCTACTAGTATTGTGCTCAGCTTTCTCACAGTTTTTTCTCTTGTATTTTGAAAACAGTACATCGTAGAGTAGAATTCTGTCAAAGATGAAAGGTGATGAGATTTCCTGCAACTTTGTCCTGAAACATTTATTTGAAAACCGCACAGTTCCCGAGATTGAGTGACCCAAAATTGTAAATGTTCACACAAAATTTTTGTGTGCATGTTTTATCGCTTGTTATTTTAAGTATATTAATGACAGCGTTGTCGACCAGTTGACGTGTCTATCAGTTTAAAAGGTCTCAAAACGTCGACATCTCTCTCGGAGAAGCCTCAAATTCTATAATGAAAATTCGGGATGAAAATGTTCACAAAAATGGGAAAAACGTCGAGTAATTATACGGATTTCTTGACCAACAAATGGAAGGTACATATTCACGATAAAATGGTCTTGGATGGGAATTGAACCTGTGTCCTCAAAACTTAAACGTTAGGTATGACATAGGTAAATATTACGTAAAATTAAATCGAGAAATGTGCTCTGTTGGCAGTAATTCCTATATTATTTTTGTATTGTTCAATGACCATTAAAAATGAATAATCAACAGGTTATTGTTGTTACCTCAATAATTTCCTATGGGTATCTGCCAAGATGAAAGATGAAAAATATAATTACCTAAATTTTGTTATAAAGGGATGAATAATAATAAAATATTAGTTTTCCATTTTCAGATTACTCACGATCTTAGTACTTTCTACACCAGATGAAGATTAAATCAATGACGCATACCTGGAAATGAATAATATTTCATTGGGACAACCAGAAGGGAAAAATAACAATAACAAAATAGTTCATCATGCAAACTCGGAGTAACATTGTTAAGCATTGATTAGTATTCGAAACACATATCGTGATCATGACCATCCCGGGGACCTTAATCATCTTTGATTGTTCCACGAAGCAAATCATGAAAATTAATGGCTGGTCGAGTGCGTAGCTGAGTTTTATCAAGTTCAATGGCGTTCTAAAATATCAGATGAAAACTGAACCTTCCAAATGAGTACGAAATTAGTATTATGTATACATACACGCACTTGTACATGGGGTACGTGGATATATGATAACCCTTTCTTTTTTACATGAAACATAATATAATATAATTGTCTTCTAACTACTCTCCTACTTCGTGATGCGTAAGTTGATGTTTTAAACAAAAGTATTTTCATAATATTATTTACTATATCTGAACGAAAAGAAGAATGACGCAAACCACATCAAAATCGGCCAAAAATTGACTGAGAAAAAAAAAGGAATAACTGAACTACATGAGTCCCTTGGGCCACCTTCTGGGTCACGGATGGACGATGTTATCCTGTTCAATGTTGGATCGGTATCGGTACCTTCCTATCCGTGGCACGCTTAAAAGTTGGTCTAAAATTGTTCGATATTAGTTAGGTAGCCACTAAGCTAAAGTTTTGCTTCAGCTCCATGGGAAAAATACTATTGTTCCTGTGGCTTTGTGGTGACGGATGAACATTGAACATCCTGACGGAAACGTCCTTGGCTCCTTCAACTGACCGTGATTCGGCAACATCGCTCTATCTCTTATCTGACCACCTGGCACTGATCAGCTCCGAAGTTTACCCGCTCCGCGATAAACCCTGTCCCAGTAATGGTGACCAAGAAAAGTAAACTCTATTTCCAACGAACATAGCCAAGCACTTAATGTGCCAAATATTCCAGACTTTCAATGACGCATTTCGAAGTATAGGGATATACGAAATTTCTCTGTCCTGAGTAGGTAATTTAATTATTTCTAGCAGCACAGCGTTCATTGTTTCTTACTGCAGTAAGCCTTGTGAACACTATTTAGAGGCCACAATTTTCATCCATTATTAAAAATTCCCAATGAGGGACAAGTTGTCGACCTTCCTTTACACATTAGGTTTGGTGTCTGTTGGGGTTCGGGTGTATATGTGTGTACTAGCACTCTTGCCACAACTTTCATTCAACTTTGATGAAATTCTCATGGATTGTGTGGGTTCGGGCCTAAATGGCCCCCTTTGGGATTATGACCTGGATGATTTGACTAGGAAAATGCGACAGTGTTTGATGGTTCTCTTCAATCATAGGACACCTCGTTGACTCAAGTTTCCCATCACAAAGTGTAAGGTCCTCTCTACATACCTATTTAAACCCTGGGGCGGGAAACGTATGTTAACGAAATTAAGTCCCATGAAAATTTGTACCTGATATGTTTGGAGTAATATACCTACCTATACAGTCAAAAATAGGGTAGTATCTACACTAAAGAATTGTCGTTGTCGTTTACCTCGTTTACCATTATAGCACATTATAGTAGTATAGAAGCATGCGATCTATATGGCGTGGTAGAGCTCTGGAGCGTTCTGATATTTATAAAGGCACGTTTCACCTTTCATAGCCTCAAGGGAAGCTAAATAAGTTTGCAACGGATGTAGTGTCCACTCCCTGACATTTGCAGTTTTCCTCCCTTTCGATCGATTTGTACTGAAACACGTAATTTGTTGTCACGTGGAAAACTCCGAAACTATTCGACTAACCTTATTGTGATTACATTTTCAACTCCCTCACAGTCCTTGTGGATCAATGAGAACGAGCTGGGGACCGAGCTTCACTCGGAATCATGATTATAATGATTATATTATTCATATAATATATATTATGATCATAAACAACTGGCAGGTCATCATGAACTACCATCATTCACTAAACTAGTCATCATTCATATGATCATAAACTACTAAGTTTGTGACCACCAGTGGTTTGTAAGGACTAAAGTGGTCATCACCCACCCAGAGCAACATGAAACCAACACCCCCCGAGAAATCACTGACATTTAGAAAACTAATTTTTTTTTAAATAAGTTGGTACACTCTAGTTATTTACGAATCTCGTTGTTAAGGATCACCCGAAATACCCTCAAAACGAATTATCCCGATGTCGAGAGACAACTTGAATTGTTGATGGAACCTTCTCACACGAAATTACCGAAAACTCTGAAAAAAGCGAAATGAGAATGGAAAAATACGATATCACTCAATCTAAAATATCATTTCAGAGCGGGAGTCTGTTGATTTATGACAAAGGAGGTCATTTCCGTGGAAATAAATCATCGCACCATCTCACTGATTTTACTCTCCACCATCGAGTTATCTGCTGTACAAATCTAACCAAAATCCCCACAAACCACAAACTCAAAAATTTCCTCTTTCCATCGTGTAGGAAGAACTTTTTTTCTTTTTTCTTCAATTTTTTTGATTTTTGATTGTTCCATCTTTTAGAACAAGTACACGTGGGCAATGCTCCAATATTAAATCAACAAAACAAGTGGGTAGAACTGAAGCCTCTCCCCAACAAAGAATTTATCATAATACGAATGGGTAATAGCGCGGAGGAGTTCACCAGAAGTGTCGAAAATGACAATGATAGACTTTTGTGGTTCACGAAATATTGGTAGGTACATTAGATGATATAAATTTATTATGTATTTTACCCTCAATATAATTTATCATCATACTGTGCGCTGTGAAATGGTGGAGAATAAAATTGAAGGGTTCATAAGAGCTGGGAGAATGAGATGGAGGCATTCTGGTGGGCCAAACTCAGAGGATCGTAATAAACAGTGTTACGTCTCGTTACGACTCCCCGACGGGCTCTTTTCCGGCGCATTTTGCGGGTTTTTTACGAGTTCAAGCGAATAGAGGAATGGCACGGGACGCAGACAGGATGGTGTTCATCCAGCTGATGGGGCGTAAATCACTCGGTCAAAATTACAAGGGATGAAGCGGCCAGTCAGTGTGTCCCAGACGAGACTAATTTTCGTAAGTCCAAGAGTAAATTTCAGTTGAAGTTTGAATAATCAAGGACTGGGTATGACCATATCAAAAACCTGTGAGAAAAAATGCAAATGCAAAGTTATTTCGATGTGAATCACAATAGGTCACATACTCATACACCTTGACACATACCTACCATAACACATACAAGGAAACAGAAAGTGCTATGGAAATGGTAGTGTTACCGCTTATTTTTAGCGAATTTTCGAAGAAAATTAAGCTATTGAAATGGCTTCAAAATTTAAGTAATGCAAATTTTTGAAAATTTTCTTCATGGAAATTCGTTTCAGACCATTCCAAAATGATTCCTAGAATTTAACACTTCTTCAAATGTACATTTATATATGTGTCACTCCAGACAATATCTGATCGAGGGATGGAGATAAAAAAATCCAAAATAAATTTGAAATTGTCAATAATATCAAAAGAAAGGTAGGGTTCGTGGGCCAGAATTTTTGGAGTACTTCAAGGGGTCAAATTTTGAACATTTAGAGTCAAAAAACGTCTTTTTGGAAGTTTTTGGTGTAAATTACCGTCTTAAACGTAGGAATATTATGGTATATTCGGAATCAGCGTGAAAGAAGAGATATATAAGAAGAATCACCATTAGCTTTTGAAAATTCGCTCAACAACTCATGCTGCATGAATGAAATTTTTTTCATTAATTTGAAAGTTGGGAGTGAGATGAGATGATGATATATATTTTGCTTTCGCGCGAGACATGTGAAGTTGTAATTTTCAATTAATTTTTGTTTTGATGACGTGCAAAAGAGGGATATTCGGAGTATAACATCCGTCACTCCGTTGACGCTGCCTTATCAGCTCAGTTCAGACTTCGAGCTAGTTTATCACTTGCTAGGGGGTTAAATAGTACTAAAACTACTTGGTTAATGGAAAGGGCCGCCACGAGGGAGCAGCAGCGCCAGATTACAATAATCAAGTCAAGTCGGCCGTAAACTTCCAAGCTGTGGCGTGGAAAAAACTGTTGAATGTGTGATGTCACTGGATCAACGTAGGCAACACTCACAACCTAGGAAAAATTCGATATTGTGCCCGTTCAATTTATTTTTCCAATCAATAATTATCAACACAAAAACGATTTATGAAGACATCTGCCAACATCAGACATACGAGTATAACGGTCATTCCGTCAACTATGTCTAATGATAGTTTACAGCGGTTTTTCCTTCGGGTTTGTGCCTTCCTATCCATGGTACATACCTACAACACACTATATATGGATTATTCGCGGTAGGAAAATTATAACTAATGAAGCCCCATGGATAGATAACTTGCGTCAATGTGAGTGTATAATCGCGTCATCACTAACGACCTTCGTTGCCAAAATGAGATGGAATGACTCCTGCTTTTTTGCCTCAGCTAGTTAACACTTTATTATTTTTGCAATAATGAATCTTTGTCCAACTGGCTTTACTTTACACCGCCCATGAGAATCGACCCATTCAAAGTATTTCAACGTAAGATATTGAGTTTAATGTGAGGAATTTTATACAACTTTTTTATATTATAGTCAAGTACATTTTTAAAGGTTTGTGATTTAACACAAAGTTCCTAATTGGAATTTTGCCCCCATCTAACTTTTATTATTCCACTGGCCTAAAAGTTCGTCAAAAACCGAAATTTTAGATTTCTTTTGCTCGACCTAAAAGTGCTCCTTAAACCAAAATTTTGGATTTTCTTTTCTCGACCTCTTGAAGTGGTAAGAATCAATTTCGTTATTTCAAACGGGAACTACACTTCATTTGCAGATCGCCACAATATTACTGGCCTGAGATAAGTTGGGAACCGTGGAGGCGAAAAGTTGATAATGGATAAGGATGTGGTAAATTTCGAGGACATTTTGAAGAAAAGATCTTCAATTTTGTATAGATAGTTTTATCGATTAAATTTTTAATTTTACCAAATATGGGGTATCACCATCAATTTTTTTTCTGAAAGATAATGGAGTCGTAGGACTAAAATAGTGTACCTATCTGTAATTGTAGAAAACTTATTAATTATAGTCCTATAGCGAGAAAGTGACGTCGAAAAGGGTGTCGTCTGACATTTCAAAATTAAACACAAAGCCCATCACTGTTCAGGCTCCTGATTAGTGAGAATAGAATTAACTTCATTAATAAATAAATTGAATTGATTAATATTATTTAATAATAATTAAGTAGTTAGGTAGGTAATTATTTAAATTAATCCTGTTCTCACTGCTCTCAATGCGATCTCATTGCATTGTTTTTCGGTTCAGTTCTTTTAGTGTGTCGAAAGAAAGAGTTTCTCAAGAGCCTTCAGAATTCCGCCTGTTACTCAAACAGCTGAAATGATATTTCACGTTTTCTCCACACCAGCACAATAAACTTTTTTTTCTTTGTTTTAACA
>JAEMON010000010.1:20303925-20317179 GCA_030264115.1 Lygus lineolaris
TTGTGGGAAACTCATGAGATCAATGATAAGTCGGGGGTGAATTAGTAGCATGATATGATGTGTGATAAATTCTGAGCTTCCGAAAGAGTGCTGGTGGAAAAGTTTTCTCGGGGGCTATTTTTCCCTACCAACGATTGGTTGTACGTGAGAACCTCGTACGGAAATTCGTGACCGTTTGTCGTTACGATATTTCGTTGGCTTCCCCAGCCAACCGAAATACCCAGCCAGCCAGCCGTTATTATGTCTCAGACATAAATCCATGTCAATAGTGGTACTCTAGCATGGATAGAGCCAAAAGGTATTTGTCGAAGATTTCTCGAAACTTCTCAACAGGAATTTCTGCAAATAATTACACAAAAGTTTATGAGTTTTCTGGATCTAAATAGATCAAACATTGAGGTACCCACATTATTATTATCCGACCTGACTCCATAACGGAATTCATTAGCTAAACAGGGTGTCGACAATTCACCAGCTCTTTTTTTCGCAATTTTTCGACAATTTTCGCTCTTAGGAAAAAAATGGGTTTGGATTTTTGAGTAGCGAAAATAATGGAAATAAATGGCTGGTCATTAAATTTTGTACACCCTATATACCCCTATAAGGAATCGTTTCCAAGTGAACCTGAAGATCGTTTCGATGAAAACAAAAATTGATCGCATTCGATCAGATGATCATGAATGGGAATTTGGCCGATACAAAATGATCTGACTTGTGTTTTTGCTCTTTTTTCCGATCAATCCTTTACTGGGAGTAAACGGTTTGTCAAACAATGCTCCGAGTGGTCTCATTCGATACCGAAATATATTTATATAATATATTTGATGGCAAACTATAGGTACCTTCTTATCTGAGGTTTTTGAGTGGCACTATCCCTGAAAATTTTATTGAAATCTGATAAAAATTGTGGAAGTTATGGCTGTGGCAAGGAAATGTGGACAGACAGACGGGCAGACAGACAGACAAATATACAGGCTGACGGACAGACAGACACGAAACCAAATTTGTTCAGGAAGCCCTGAACACAAAATGCAAGCAAAATTTCTGATTTTGGAGCACAAAAAAATTTTCATTTTGAAAGTGAAAACGAAGCTTCCGCTGCCTTACAGACTCGGAAGCAATACCTTCCAATTCGATTTTTTCGAGCTAGAGCGTTTTGGACTCCATCCTCCAACTTCTACCTACCCTTTAGAGAAGAATGACGGTAATGCCAGGCTCAAATAGACACCGAATAGGGACGGTATACCAAGTTTAATCAATTTTGGCCCATGGTAACCAAGCCAAGTGCCGCCACGGCGAACGGACTGATTTTTTTTCGGTTTTGGATTCAACGTAGGTATCTTGAAACGTAAAACGTCAAATAATCACGCGTGACGGTTGAAGACCTTGATCCTTTGTCCTTCTAGACCGAAATAACTAGTAAAGTTTTGTGGAGGAGAAAGAAAAAAATTGTTCAAGCACGTAACGTTGACTTCCCTGATAACTGTTGACCATTAGTAGATAAACTAACTAAGGTCACGTCATTAAAGAAGTATTTTTTAATGATAATTTGAAGTGGGAAGCATGAAAGACACCCAACTCCGGCCACATTATCGTATGAAATAAAAATATTGCAATGGATACAAAGTTTAGGTCGACTAATTTTTGAAAAATGTCATGGTGGATATTTAATTAAAAATGGGAGCTTTTGAACGTAATCCTGAATTTTAAATTTGTTATTCTCCATAATACTTGTTAAGTACTTCTATTTTAGTCAAATAACTGGGTCAACAAGGTCCTTAGGATTCGCGTCGCGTTCAGAGGGGATGATAGTTTTAAATTTAAGGGAGCAAGGGTGGAAAAAACATGATTGCGAATAGCAAATTGATTTTTATTCAAGGAAGTATGGGTAGTTCCAACCACAAGAATGCAGATATTAGAAATATTGAGATCCCTCATCACCCTGATTTTGAATCTAAAATTGAGCTCTTTATAGTTCACAATGCAGTCAGGTGACATCAGAGTTGGCAGACTCCAAAAATGAGTTGAGACGTCAAAACTGAATCACTATGGAGTTTGATGACGCCATAATGGAGTTGAGTGACTCCCAAACTGATTCAAGACTTCAAATCTCCACTGGACGAGTGAAAAATTGATCTCCCAAATCCGCCAAGTTGAAAAAATTGATCTCCCAAATCGGCTGAATCGAATATCGAAATCACAGATCGGCTGAGTCGAATATATTCGACTAAAGTCTAATATATATTCGACTATAGAATATATTCGAATAGTAGACTATTCACTATAGTGAGATCGTTGATCAGGTAGGTTGAAATAATTGTGAGAATAGTAGAACTAACACTGATCTAGGCAGAAAGAAAAATAATAAACCGTTATGTAATAAATTGCAGCGTTTTTATTTATTGGAACCAATTTAATTTATTCACTTATATTTCATTTCCTACCATTATAATATGTTTCTTATAAAATGATTCGGTTTTGAACGAGGGCCTAAGAATGTACTATAGTCACAGTAGAACGTAACGATCTGGTTGCTTTACAAAATCCTTCGGGTTTTCCCTTATCAGAAAAACATGAACACGTTTATCCCATCCTCTTAGAAGTGACAGTTTCCAAGGTAAGACATTCTAAGCCAACTAATCGGAAATTCAAAGCAATGGAACCTAAGGTCATTGATTAAATTTACGTTTTCTACGCCGATCCTAGTAATTTAAAGTCAAAAAATGCGGGAAAAATGGGATGCGACTATAGGCGAATTAGGTAGGAGGAAGGACTTTTATTTAATTTCCTATTAGAATCTAGCTACTCCAAGTACCACTTAAAAAGCCTGCGATGCTCCATTTTATTCAACGGGTAATCAGTAAGCATCAGGAAGTCCACTTGAATTGCAAGTTTGAAACAATCAATGCTGCATATCCTTTGGTAACTATGTACTGAACGGTGTATAATTTCAGAGCCACCTATACATTGGACGAAATCATGTAATTGTTCAATAAAAATTATCACAATCGCTATAAAATATGACACCATCTATCTTAGGAATAGCAATTTGATCTACCTCGCATTATGAAAACCAGTCGGTGGTTGTTGACGTGTTGGTTGCCCCGAATGGTCCCAACCGATCCGAAAAATTGAAATCTATTAATAAACGTAAAAAACAATATTTAATCTTCTTTTGGGGCAAAGAATAGCTCCCAAATATTACCTGCCTATTATTACAATAGGCTTTCAATGTGGCTGAAGTTGTGAAGATTGGTAGCTATTTGATCGTTCACAAAACTATCTTACCAGTCGGGGAATAACAGTTGTAGATTTTTTATGAAACGCTGCAAATTATGACACTAAGGTGTATAATTTTCTGTATAGAAAACCCATCTACATTACTTTATGGGTATAGTAAAAAATACCTATCTTAAATATATCGTGAGGTTCGCAATCATTTTTCGGGGACAATAAGAAGGTATCTACTTGTGATGATTATTTCCGAGAGTTATCGCATTAATTCATAAAGAAATTACGAAACTAAGGAAGCTTCTCTCTTCTTGGATAAATCGAAAAAAGGTTGTGGCCAACATACACATACATCACAGCAGACTGCCCAAATCAGCGCTCAAAGTTTGACTACCTGCTGATGCGGTGAAACATAAAATCGCATTCCATTGTAAAATTGTTGATTTCGTTTTTCGTTGCAACTAATCAGCTCTTGCATTCGTTTTATATGTATTGTCGGTTGAGGTCCTGGCGAATGTCGGACCTGTCGTATTCCTTGGTTGTGTGACGTCAGTGAGGATCTCCCGAGCTGGCAGCTGTTTTTTCTAACAGCTGAGATTCTTCATCGAGTTTTCCACTCTCAACAAAGTATTATCAAGAAACAACAAAATATTCTTTCCATTTTCCATGCTCCAAATCTTTTCTAGCCCCAAATAGGTAACAAAAAACGCTGCAAATTATAACACAATGGTTAATTATTTTGTATATAGATCACCCATCTGTAAATGTCCTATTTGTATCTAGTAAATAAGTACCCTCCGTGATTATACCGTGGGGTTCCAATTCAACGAGTAGGTACAAAGAGTATCTATGCATACAAGTAAGTCATTATTATTATCATCCGAGAGTTCTTGTACCGTTAAGTAACTGTAATAAGTAGTAACTGAGTAAGTAACTACAGTTTTTTAACTGTTCATTGAGTAACTAAGGAAGCTTATAAAAGTAATCAAGACTCGATGAAATCGGGAAATAGTTGCATTTGATCAGCTGATCTTTGAATCGGCCTACTCGTAGGATTTGCGATTCACACTCGTGTTTCTCCTCTTTGTTTCGTTCAATCCTTGAGACCTTAAATACCCTTAAGATCTGAAATGCTCCGCGAGGTCTCATTCGACGCTAAAAATTGTTTTCTATTTGAAATCGATGGAAAAATAATATACCTACCTTCCTATTTGAAGTTTTTGAGCTAGGGCGTTTTAGAAATATATCCTCTGCTTTCCACCCCTTAGAGAAGACTGAAGGTAACGCCAAGCTTCGGGCACAACTTGACCATTTGACCTTGACATTTTTTTCCATGGTAAGAAAAGTGCCGCGTACTGCGGACGGACGGATTTTTTTTCGATTCTTGGTTTTCAACATTAAATTATCTTGAAATGTAAAACATCAGATTTTTTGGAGTGTTGAAAAAAATTTTCGTTCGTGGCCAATTCCTAACGTTCTTAATTGAAAATAATAATCCAAAAGGTAGTGACTGTTAAGTACCTAACTACCATTAACCAGAATAGCAGAGAGAATTTCCTTTTGTTCGATCCATTTTCAGTGGAAATGTGAAAATGTTCACCTCTATTGATCGACTCAATATAGTAACGTCATACATAATAATATATCAGATGGATATCTTAAACTCCCCCCACCCCTCCAACCCAATCCTCTTCTCTATCTGTTATAATAATAGTTTTGGGGAAGTATTCTAGCTCACCTCCGGTTCAATTTTCGTTTATTGACTTCGATCCGACATGTTTCGAAACTCAAGTGTTGCCTCTTCAGGGATCTATAAGGTAACAGAAGCAGAGGTGTGTAAGGAGGATCATGCGGGCTTTTCCCTCTTTAGTCAGTACATTGTTATTTTATCATGTACGATATAATGGTCTCCTTGTACATATAGGTTTCCTCTTATAGGTTTGTAAGAGGTGGGAAAGCGGGTTTGTCCACTTATGTCGTTCATTATACATGTACTAGGTACGGAATATGTAGTTTATTGTATAATGGTATCCTCTTTACGTTCTGTAGTTTGAGGTTGGTAATTTTAGTATTAAAGTTAACGAGGTTCGATGGGAAGCTCTGCTCCTGTGCTTGGCTAGGTGCGGCGGGGCGGGTTCCGTCCTTGTCCCTACTCAATATAGTAACTTCATAATAATACTTATACCAGATGTATATCTTAAACTCCAGCCCCCCCCCCCCCCCCGCCCCCCCCTCCAATCCACTCCTCCTCTCTATCTGTTATAATAATATTTTTGTTTTAATTGTTAATAAGCTACCTTATTGACGCAGAACTGATTGCTTTTAATCGCATATTCAAACTTCAGATATTTTTAAATAATTTCATTGCTACCTTATAAACTTTGTAAGTACCTAAAAAAATTTAAGGTTTATACTTTTCGATTTTCCCTAACCTATAGTTTTACTTCCCTTACTACACTCGAAGGGTGAAGGGAAAGTATCACAATCGGCCTGAAAGAAAATTATTATCTCTTCACGTTCCAGAGAGATTATTCAGATCATCATCATCTTCATCATAGTCGTCGACGTCGTCTGATCGACATTCTTCACGTTTTAGACATTTAATTGTATGTATCCACGTTTGTATGTAATCACGATTGCGGCCCGTATGAATACGATGCAGAAATTCTGATGAAGAGCTTGGTTTCCACTTGCATATGCATGAGGATGAACCAGCACGACAACCAGCTTATGAAATTAATTTTCTTCCTCACTACGGAAGGTATAAGCTATATGTGTTCGAGAAAAAAAATTATAGAAATTGTGTGTCCTCAAAAATCGAAATCTCACGTGCTTTTTACGTTTCCGAGCTTTCTGAACAATTTTATTTCCGTGTCGATCTGTCTGTCTGTGGTTAATTCCTTGTCGCAGGCGAAACTATATTAGGAAGTCAGGGTCCGAATTTGATGACATTTTTGAGGACTGTGCGGGTTAGCCCCGTGAGGGTTCCCTATGAATTTCATTGCCATAGGACTATTAGTATCGTGAGCGCATGCGCAAACGTGGATTTCCTGAAACCCCGGTATCAAGTTCCTAGTTGACCTATTCCGCTCAAATTTGGAGAGTTACCTTAAATTGAGGGATGACTCCTCGACAATCACCAATGGATTTCGTCACGATTGGATCATTAATAGCTACAGCGCAAGCGCAAATTCGAAATTTGGTGTCATAAGTGGTGTAACTCCGGAACTACTCGACCAGTTTCAGTGGAATTTTCAGGGATTACGCGAGTTAGATCGTGGAGGGTCCCCTAAGAATTGCATTGCCATAGAACCACTAGTAGCGTGTATGCATGCGCAAACGTGAATCTTCCGAAACTACGATTTCTCAGTTTCTAATCGACTGATTTCGCTCAAACTTTGTGTGTAGTTGAGGGCTGACAATTACCTTCCAATTTTAACACGATTGTATCAGTAATACCTACTGCGCATGCGTAATATTGAATTGTGTTTCACGGTCATAACACCGAAACTAGGTACACGAATAATATCGGTGACATTCTCAATATCAGATGGTACGGGGTAGCTCCCAGACAGTACTCTATCAATTTCATAGCCATCGGACCACTTGTGCGAGTGCGCATACGTGAATTCCTTGAAACTACGATTTCTCAGTTCCTAATCGAGCAATTTCGCTCAAATTCGGAGGGTAGTTGGGGGCTGACTCAAGACCTAAAAATTGCATAACGGTTGGATCAGTGATAGCTGATATAGCCAGCTTTTTTTGTAATAGGTATAGGGATAACTCCGGAACTATTCTACAATTTTAGCTGAAATTTTCACTAACTGATTCTTACGTGCATGTGACAAAAATGTCTTTCCCAAACAACCCAGAATATTTGATTGAATTGATGAGGTACTCTCTCCATAGGTAAAGTGAAGTTCCTTTTAGGTTACATTATTACTGAAACCAAAACCGAGGATGGTCCACACTTTAGCTGGTTCGATTTTTAATCTAAAAGACACCTGTACATTTCTTTACAATCACAATGATTCCTCCTGAACATGATTTTCAATTGGATCGAAAATATTGGTACAAAATCTTATCTTATTGGTTCAATATTTATACTTATTTTTGAATGATTTTTGAAATAATCTTCGAGATTCACTCTGAGTTGTGTGTTAAGAAAAACATTCAAAATGAAGATGTTATTTTAGTGGAAATAGACAACATTTTTAATTGACTCTGGTTTCTTTTTATTGGAATGGTTTTCCACAACTTAAACGCTAGTGATTTTGTTCGTATGTTGTGTTCGTGTCTCAGGTTAAGGAAAGGCGCAGTAAATGTTTTGATTTGTGAGTGCTTCGTAGCGTTGGTACCCACTTACGTCGCCGTTCATACTGATATTTAAAATTGAAAAAAGGACTGCACCTTCTCACAACTCAGATTTTTCTAAAATGGATATCCCGCCATTTCAAGCAGAGGCCTGGATGGTAGATCCGAGGCTGGTTGAGGGACCACATAATACATTCCCGCTAGCCACCACCTACTAGAGGAACTAGAAAATTAGTTTTCCAAATTTTCTAGTTTATTGAACATTAACCATAGTAAATTATGGTCATCTCTGGAAAAATTCTGCGAGGGGGACAATAAAATAACAATGCCAATTCTAGCTCTCGATATGAACATTTTTGACCGAATCCTGAGGCAGCAATCAGTCTTTAAAAACCTGAAAGTTACCTAGTCATTTTTCGAGTTTTTCTGGCCCATAAAAGTAACCAGGTACTTATTAGGAAGTCTCATACCAGATTTCTTTTTTTTTTTTTTTAACATTTTGTCATAATCTCACTTCCTGATACTAGGTACCTACTTATCTACAGACAAAATTCAATTTGAAGTTTAAATTTTAAACTAATCTATTTTCCTACCTACCTGAAGGCAGGAATGATTTAAGTTGAGGTTCATAGGTTTGTTGACTCACCTCTCGTAGGGAAGATTAGAAATTATCGCCGGTTTCCGCACGTCAGGCAATGCAGACACCAAGTCAACAATATCCGTAATGACCGCGAACAAGAAACAGATAACTCGATCCCGGCCAAAAAAATAAATAAACAAATCAAACAAATAAAAAAACGAAATAAAACACTACACTGTCGACACAAACAAAATTCGTTTTGCCTAAGCGCCCGATCAGTTGCGCGCGCCAACTGCAAATTAAAACTGAAGCGAGAGGGCGAAGCGGCGTTTGCTTGAGGTGGCAAAAGCGTGGAGGGGAATGTGGTGATGGCAGGGGGGGGTCCGTATCGAACACGATCCTTCGAGGGTAGGGTCCCTGGAATCTCACCAACAATAGGTAAGTATGTATTTTTGGTAAAATTATGAAAAGTACCATAATATCAACAAATAATATTTAATCCTTAACACATAAATAGTGATATCAAGCTGCCTCATCTGAACGTTTGTAAACAAGGTAAAACAGTCATGCAGCATGAACGAATGAGCGAGTTTTCAAAGAATCACTTTAATCACTGTGGTGTTGGTAGGAATTTTGCGCTTATTCCGAACGGAACATTATGTTCATTATGTTGATGGTAATATCCTACACCAAAAACCTCCAAAAACACTTTCTTGACCCTTGATTTTCAATTTTTGGCCCTTGGAGTACTCCGAAAACCCTAGACCGAAATTAATCATTTTCTCTTTATACTATTGACATTTTGGACTCTTTTGGAATTTTTATAGTGTAGGTATCTAGGTTTAGATATAGGTAGTCTGAAATGATACTTACCTACCTACATAATTATGTATTATACACATTATGAAAAATATAACATCATATAATTAATATAATATTATATTACAAAATTAAATTAGGTAATGTTATAATATAATATTAATATTGTATTGTAATATAATTATACTATAATTTAATATTATAATAATAATATAAATAGGTACGTATTCTAATATTTATGAAAAATGTTGAACTTCAAGAACCGTTTCAGAATGGTCTGAAACGGATTCAAATAAAGATAATTCTCAAAAATTTCCTTAACTAAAAGTTTGAAGACATTGCCACAGCTTCATTTTTTTCGAAAACTCGCGGTTTTATTCTTGTACTAACCGGTTACCCGTGCGTTGCTCGGACCCACACGTCTATCCACTCTCTCCGCTCGCTGTTGGTTGTCCAGATCCCAAACGCTCGCTTCGCTCGCATGCCTGCTTGACAACTGGGAAACCAAAGTTGTACTTTTTGACGGATAACACTACTTTCAAATTGGCTGTGAACAGTAGTGAAATTACTCGATTCCCTCTGTTCACGAATGTGTTCTCATTCAATGTAGCTAAGGAAAGCCTCGTTCCCATAGAAGAGGACGTCCACGGATCTTTAACATACTTGCTGAATCAGTTCAGTTCAGCCGTTTGACTTTGCATAAGGAACGAACAAATTGGAAAACTCAGTTTTATTTATAAGATACCCAATCAGGCTTACCTAATGGATTTTATTTCCAAATTTCTCTGACGTTTCCTTGACATTTCCCTTTCTTTTCTGCAACCAATATTGATCGTCGTGGCTGGGTTTTTTTTTTAATAGAAATATTAGGGCTATGGTGGGTGAGAGACAACCCTTCTCCACTCAATAGTCAGATGAGGTGTTTATACCAACGAACTCATTTGGGAGTTTCCTATCGATTTCTAGCAAAAGGTCAGTAACCAAATTAATGTTTTCTTCAAATAATATTTACCAATAGTTTTTCGTGATCACATACTTAGTTGGAACTAAATGGTTGGATACCCCCAAGAAAGAAGTTGTGACTTCCGTTATCTCTCGAATTGGTGACATCGCAACTCCAGCCACACGTATAATGCGTTTGGGGAAAAGTGAACGGGAGAGGGCCCGCGGAGGCAATGCGATGGGGGCCACACGGCGCTCTCCGTCCCATTTTTAGCGAATTTTCCAAGAAAATGAAGCTATTGCAATGGCATCAAAATTTTAGTAATGCAAATTGTTGACAATGTCCTTCTTGGAAATTCGTTTCAGACAATTCTAAAACGATTCCTGAAATTTAACACTTTTTCATATGTATATAAATGTCACTCCAGACGATATCTGACCGAGGAATCGATGTAAAAAATCCGAAAAAATTTTAAAATGTCAATAATATCAAAAGAAAGGATGAGTTCGTTGGCCAGAATTTTTTGAGCACTCCAAGGGGTCAAATTGAAAATTTAGAGTAAAAAATCGCTTTAAAAAAACGAATTTTTCAGGTTTTTGGTGTAAAATACCATCCTAAACAAGGAACATAATTATGGTATATTCGAAATCAGCGTGATATTTGCTATACGAATCACCTACTAAATCGGTTAAAATGATTCTTCGAAAATTCGCTCATAAACTCTTGTATGGAACTTTAAATCTCTTACCCTTTTCATTTTTACGACCACAGACAATCATCAAAACATGTTGTAGTAGACGGCACATTTTCGTACGTTGCATAGTTTTTCACTCAAATGTACACTGTGCATGCAAGTATCAACGGCAAGATTATCAATCAGATATTATATCAATATATCAATCAAGATTATCAGTGTGAATAAGGGAATGAACAATAAATCAAGGGCGGAGCCAGAGCACTACACGAAAATTCTTCTCGGAGCTTGGGAGAAGTACCAAACCGATAAAGACGTTTTTGCGAATACTAGATACAGTGAGTAACCGCTTTCAGTTGAACAAAATCGAAAGAAGACGTGATGAAGAAGAACTTCAGTACCAAGCTATTGAATCCGCCACACTCAAATCAGAGTTAGACCAACACGTTGTACAGGTACGCTTTTCATGAATGATTGCACGATTTCTGTTCTTTCCCCAAATGCATTGATCCTTGGCAAACGCCTTTCCCTAAACGCATCCATTTCTTTCCCCCAAACACATTGAGTTTTCTATAATTTTCCCCAAACGCAACGCGCCCTTCCAGCCCTGGAGACAATGTGTTGGGGAATTTCCCCGTTTTAAATTCATATTCCGGAAGAAAATAGTTATTTTCTTTTCGTTTTTTCTTTTGAATTTATTTTTATAAATGCTCTGACAGTAATTTGAGCACAAAATAGGCATATTCTCATGCAAATTGATAGGTACTTACCTATAAAGAAATATTGGGATGATAATAATATATGATTATTCATTGACGAATTAACTCTTGATAGGAGCAAGGTTTTTTCACTCCAGAAGTGCTGGTATTTCTCATTTTCACGTAGTTAACGCACATTTCAAATGGGATTTCGATTTCACTTAAGCGCTCATTTTAAATCGATCACTTATTTGATATGGTTGGTTATCGTCTTTAAATACAAATATGGAGAGCCCGAGTGAAACATAATTTATTGAACCATAAGATAAACAAAGTTATACAATCCCGATATCGTATATCGGTTTTTTGGTCTCTTGTAAAGTATCGTCACCGTCGAGTGGTAGGTAAGTAGGTACCTATCTAAATAATTTTAAAAAAATTGAATAATCATCATGAAGAGACAAGATAGCGTCTCCCAAGTGGGCAGAATAGCTTCCTCGTAAGCAATAATTTATCATAATCGTAATCAACTCAATCAATACCTCGTAATCTACAAGATGTTCTCGATTGTGGTGAGATTTTTAGCTTCTTCAGCCCACCTTAATAAGTACGAAGGAAAGTAAATATGGCGGAAACCTATACTACTGGAACACTTACTCAGGATGATTCTGGTCAACATCTGATCAACTTTCTCAACTTTTTGTACGAATGTTTTTATAAAATTATAAATGTCAACACTCGGAAAACATTCGGATCGATTCAATTATATTTCACGTTGATCGTTGGTTTCATTTGAATCTGACTTGTTCGGAACATTTTTCTTGAAATAACGTCGAATCCTCACTAAAACATCTTATTTGCTTGAACCAGTTTGCAAACTTCATGGAAAGTTCGGGTTCGAGTTTGAGGAGTATACGGTTCGAGTTTGAGTTCGAATATTTTGGAATAAGCAGTTCGAGTTCGGTTCAAAAGTTCGTGAGTTCAAGAGTTCGAATGCACCCCTTAATTTATATCAACCAATCTTACATCCGTCCATGCCAAATTGAAGTGTAAATTTATCGTTGAGCTCAAATAGTGATAAGTGCCGCAATCCCATTTACGGAAGTAATCAAGAACGACTAATTGCCTGCGCCTTCACGTGAGTTTATTATACTCGTAGCTGCTGCAGTACACAGGTAAGTAAAGAGCAGTTCGCGAGATATTAATTTGTAGAAACTCGGTCTTGGAGGTTGCAGGGTTAAGGTTAATTTACAGATTTCGGTCCTGGAGCATGAGAGAGAGATGGGAAGTAAAGTTTTCGTAGCGGCTGCAAAGGAAACAACTTATGTTTTCGAGCAAACAGAAGCGAGCAGGGGTTCCAAGGTGATGGCAATTAACTAAGTTTCAAGACCAATTTAGTACCGAATACTACTTCCTGCAAAGTCCATTCCTCCACATTCCGACTTTCTCAGCATCTACAATAGTCGAGGACTACCTAAAGTTTTATTGCGGAAACCATCGCCATTTTATATTACGGAACAGTCTCGTTCTCCTTGAAACTCTCAAACTGTTGTATTTTGTCATCCTAATGCATAATCCTCTGAGACTGAGGGTGTTCGGCTAAACATTCTTACCACTTTCATTACCTACCTAATAGGTAGGTAATTACCTAATAGGTAGGTAATGAAAGTAACCTACTGCGCAGTAGTTACTGGACGGTTTGAACTTCAAATGGTAGGGCATTTTGTGATACCGCGAAGAGACGTATTTATATGCATTCCTGGAGGTCCAGGAAGAAGCTTAGTAACTACCAGTAAACCTAAATATAGGAACATTGAATACCAACCTGTTTCAATTTTGATTGTGTATTCTTAGCCACTTGCGAATATTATCTTTGAACCGATACCTAATAATCCAACAGTTATCGTAAGATCAAAATTCACATTTTTCACAATTCGATATTTTGCTTCCTCACTACCGAAGGTAGGAAGCTATG
>JAEMON010000010.1:20318179-20329941 GCA_030264115.1 Lygus lineolaris
GTGTTTCAATAATTTCATCCGAAGTATGTAAACAGTGGTAACTGGGGGTCCAGGGAGCTTGCGATCTCCATTTTATATTTTCCTTGTTTTTTGGTGTTTAGTTGTATTTGTTCAATATAGGTAGTAATCTAGTAATTCAATAATAGTCTAGATTTCCCCGAAAAAAGAGGAGTCTTATGGGAAATCCTGAAACACAGATGTTCATCGTAATAGGCCAATTCCTCGAACGACTCACATAGTCGTCAGATATCAACATAACTGATTCTGGGAATCGAAGGGGCTCGCCGCACAGCCGCACAAAATCCAAGCTTGTGGTGCAGGCTTTTTCAAAAGCCTGGTAAGTTCCACGGAAACTTTCCAATTTCGAGGTGGGGGTTGGATCTGACAAGGGGAAAAGTAAGGTAGGTACATCTTACTAGAAATGTCCGAACAAACCTCACAGTTTATCTATGATGTTTAACAACAAGACTTTGGAACAAGAAAAATATTTCTCACCCACCCAACCCCCACCCTCCCTACACAAAATCAGCTATGAACTATCCGAATTTTGAATTTCGAAAATTTTAAATTTTAAAATAGATTTCGGATTTAAAAAATTTTAATAGCTAGTTGACGGCTCTTCAGAATCAAAATAACTAATAATTCTGGAAAACAGAATTAAAATTTTTTATTGATTAGTAACGAAGAGAAATTTGAAAAACTTCTCAATGCTAAAATACTTGAAGGAAGGGTGTGAAAGGGAGGGGGATTTATATACCATTCGAATCGAATCTTTTATTCACAAAAGGTCTACAGAAACGTTGACAGTGGGCGAAACGGAAGCGTCACATTGAATTTGCTTAATCGAAGGATCAGTCCTTTCATCGCTCAATAATAATGTCCTTGGCATCTCATTTTCTTATTCTTATAGTGTGAATAAACTGTCAGGGTTACTTCAAGGTCATTTTTTAATAAGGATGTATTCGAGCTTCCGCTGGGTATATAGCTGGAATCACGCAGTTGCCAAGAAATCATAATAGGTTTTTATACCTAAATCTATGTTAATAAACTCGGCGCTCCGCTCCTCCCCAGGGGCAAGCCCACTGGACCCCTGGTTACCTCTATTTACATACTTCGGACGAAATTATTGAAACACAGAATGTGTTTTAGCTCACGCGTTTCACATAAACCCCTCTTCAATCTTCAATTTTCGACTCAGCTGATCTGGGAGCTCCATTTTCGACTCAGCTGATCTGGGAGCTTCATTTAACTTCCCTGGTACAGAACCTGGTTTTCAGCTATACTATGGCCTAATAGGTATACCAATCGTTATCTACATCTATATCTAGAATCTACGTGATTTTGTCCAATTTCTGCAGTCGACGCTCGTTTTACACAAAGGAGATATCGATCCCAACTGATCACTTTATTATCCAATGGAACGCACCGTTAGTCATACGATAACAGAATCCACCCAATTTCAATCCAAATTTCATAGTTATATTTTATATCATTTTCCACATTCCAGTATCGAAATACGAAACCTACTACCGCAAACGGTACAAAATGGAATTCTACTGATATCGATTTTCACTATTTAGTCTAACTCACATCATTGAATAGATCTTCACCACCTACGTCATCTTACTACCAGCTCCTCGTACCTGCAACGTCATGGTCGGCCTCGCTATTGGCTCTGCGCAGTAAACCCCCTTATTTTTTAATAAAATGTTGATGCCTACATACTGTGCGGATTTTTGTAATGTGGTAGTAATATATTAAGTATATAAGTATTAAAATTATTATTTACTATATGTAAGTATGATAATATTGCATGCCTTTAGTCCAAGGATATACACAAATCATATCAAGGATAAGAAAAAGACGTTTGTCATTTGCCATAATTTGTTCCAACCTAATTTTTCCTGATATTTCCACAATATTCCATAACATTTTTGCTTTATGATCCGACGCCTTAACTCTGTATTTGGAAGAGCCGAATGCGAATTACAATTTCGTTCTCATAAGCCAGGCTGTTGTGGTGGTACCTAACTATTTTAGTTGCTTTTTCTTGTAGTTCCAAAATTGTCGATAAATCGCAAATAGACTGGTGACGCAACGCGAAAACAGACAAGGCCTTCCTGGTAGAGGCGATAGTGCGGTTGACGTCCAGTTGGGTTTTAATGAAACGAGAAAAAAACATGTAAAAATAGAACGGAAGTAAGGAACTCAAGAAGCATTTGAAATCAGGCGTGAAGGGCGAGCCAAGAATAAGATGCTGGTTCCAATGTGTGGGCGTTGCTGGTTATAGTTTAAAAAAATAATTTCGGATTAAAATTGTGGAAAGCCAGAGATATATTTAAATTTATGGGATAATTGTTGGTAACTACCTCTATTAATATTACACAATATGATGATTTCTTATATGGTTTTCTTAAGGTTACACTCGGACCTCGATTCAGCTAATCGCAATGTGTCCCTGAAGAGGGCCGGAGGTGATGGAAAAGCTCCAGTCATGCATCATGAATTGATGAACGCATTTTCAAAGAATCATTCTAGCCGATTTAGAAGGTGATTCATACAGGAAATTTTGTATTGATTCCGAAATACACCATACTGTGTTCCTATGTTTAGGATGGTAATTTACAACAAAAAATCGTTTTTGATCTTTATTTTTCAAGATTTTACCCCTTGGAGTACTCCGAAAATGCTGGCCTATGAACTCATAATTTCTTTGGTTATTATTGAGAAGTTGACATTTTTTGGATTTTGTATAATGCATCTAGTTTGAGATATCGTCTTGAATGACATAAACATCATATACATAAGAACAATTTTGAATTTCATGAATCGTTTTGGAAGGATTTAAAACGGATTTCCATGAAGATAAATTTCAAAAATCAGCATCACTAACATTTTGAAGCCATTACCTACAATAGCCGATGTTTCTTCGAATGTTCGCTAACATCTTGATATTTTCTTATTTCAGGTATGTTGCAGGTCCTTGTTCAGTACAAAAGCTGAAGACCTCGAAAAAATGCCGTATTTAAGTTTCTCAGTCCACCTGGGTGAAAAGGAAAGTACTGCAATCGGCCGAAGCCCGATTTTCTGAACACTGCAGAATGGGCCTAATCAATTTATTTCTTATTTTGGACAAGTCTTTGCGGATGCATCCAAGTGTGTACGTATTTATCATTAACGATTTCAGACCCCATGAGCGTGATGAACAAAATTCAAATATTATGCCATGGTGCCTAGGTATAATAGATGGGTCTTACTACTCGAAGATTGGAAACTACCCCATCCAATAAGTCCTCTCCTAGTATAGTAGGTCCTAGTAATAGTATATAAGTCTTGAAACGTCCCGGTTCTACCCTGTTCTACATACTCGTACCTTCCCAAGTGTTGTTGCACTAACGGCGCTAGACAAACATTTTGTGTAACCGTTGGAATGGAATATGACTTTTTCATCGTGCCTACCTATCCATGGTAGTATGTAATAATTTCCAACAAAAAATTGTTCCTACGTAAATGTACCTAGTAGAGTTTTTTCAACAAGTTGTTTCCTTGAGTTTTTTCACTTTCACAATTTGTTGTAGCTTTTTGTAACACTCTTGACCTACAGTGTGAAATTAATACCATAAAATAAATAATACAACCGATAAAAAAGGCGTTTAATTTCCTTTAAGATAGAAAACTAACTTTCTTTAAAAGTTTGAAAACAGTTCAAATTATCAGGATTTTCCGATTCGAATTTCTAAAAACATTTGACACCAACTTTTACTTCCGAGTCTACCGAAGGTAGGTAGTGGAAGCTGTTTTCATTTTGAAAATCGAGAAAAATTTTGTTCTCCAAAATTGAAATTTCCACTCGCATTTTACGTTTCAAAGCTTTCTGAACAAATTTGGTTCCGTCTCTGTCCTTCTATCGGTCTGTCGGTCTGTCTGTCCGCATTTCTTTGTCACAGCTATATCTTCCAGAATATTGATCCGATTTGGTTAAAATTCCCAGGGACCGTGTGGGTAGGGGCCATTGAGCGCCCATATGAATTTCATTATTGAATTGAGTCCGCTCTACGCATGCGCTAACATACATTTTGTTCACGATTATGTTGACATTCGTCTAATTAGCAAACATCATCACGATTAAGAGTTTATACCTAATTTTTTTCAAAGGTTATAGGCCTATTAACATTCCTTCTGAACTGACAAACATCACCACGATCAAGAATTTTGAACTTACACAATTTTGTATTTCAAATGTTCTTGGACACGAAGAAGCTATGTGCCATTTCCACTTGGCACATTATTTTGATTGAACAATGATACCATAAAATACTCTTTAAAAGATGTTGAAACCTTCCAAAAATCCCCTTCATCCCATAAGAATTTCAGGCATTTTTGAGTTTTAAGGGTTTTTTTTTCAGTATTAAGACATTGTCCGGCTTAGAAATTTATCAAGAAAGAAGGATGTTCTAGGTCTTAAATCGCTCAAAAATCAATAATAATCATCAACTCAATCGGGGAAGTTATCGATAAGAGGTCCCTTCTAGTTTTTGCCTCACATATATATGTGTGCTCGGGCTAAAATGTATAGTACCAATAATTTCTCATAGCCCATAAAATTATTCTCATCGCCTTTAAACAAGTACCTACATATTCTACGAATTAATATGGTTAACATCGGAAGGATTTCCCAGAAATAAATAAATGGTTCTTTGAAAACCCTCTCACTGTTTCGACTTCCTTATGGACTCTGGTAGACGAACTCACCGTAAAATGCTGCAGCAGACGACGGCTTCTGGTTGTTGAGGCTGCAGGAGGTGGTCGAGTGCTCCCGGTTGCTGTCGGCTTTTGACTGTGAGCGCGGAAGGGCCGAAAGGGCGACTGCGCATGTGCCCTTTGTAGGAAATTCTGTCGTCGAACACTTCGGAAGAGGTGCCACCTGTTGCTGTTCATCCACTTCTGCGACTGATCAGGTACAGCCCTGCCTCAACCCCTAAACCTTTCGAAGGCGGGCTGACCGGCAGTTCCGATAAGCTTTGCGGTAGGCTCTCGAGGGATCCTAAGTCGAACCAGGCGCCGCACAGTGTGGCCGATCCGGAAAATATCAAGGTCCGCTCCAGATGTATAGGAAATTTTGCGATGATTCCAAATACACCCCATCTTCCTATAACTAAAATAGCTAATTAGCACCCCCAAATCTCATAAACCTATAAAAATCACGTTTATAGCCATTTCAACAGCTCGAAGTGGTTTTCATCCAACGTCACCAACGCCAGCAGACCAACACGATACCCATCATTTTTGGTGATTTTACAAAGTTTCCTATTTTCTTGACTTTTCAGTTATGAACACAGAAAAATTCGAGCAAACGTAGGACTTTGAAAAATCACCAATAATCATCGTTACTGTGTTGGTGAGCTGGCGTTGGCCTTATTCGACGCAGAAGTCTCAGGTCTTTAACTTGTCTTTACATGAAAACCACTTCAAGCGGTATGGCCTAAAAACAAGCTTTTCCAAGGTTTTTGAAGGTTTTGGAAGCTAATTAGCGGTTACATGTATAGGATCGTGCATATTCGGGGTCACCGCCAAATTTCTTAGAAAATTGAAGTAGAGCTTCATTTTTGCCCAATGATCAACTCCCCCCCTCACAACTTTTTTTTACCTTGATTGTTGATACAATTTGACTTTACGACCGAATAACTGAAATTTAAGAGGTCAACCAGTATATTCCTTGGCATAATAGGTCCAATAACGATCCAACAACGTTACACAAGCTTGAAAATACGAAGAAAACTTCCATTTTCTGGGATACCTCTTTTTATTGGGACCTATATTTATGTATAGTCCGAATTCGGCCAATCCTGGTCCTGATTATAACTGCTGTATGTACCCGAAACATTTATCGTTATTATGTACAGGGTGTCTATAAAATGTAATGAACCAGCCATTTGTTTCCGTTATTTCTAGTCTAGGAAAAAAATCCAAACGGTAACCCCCCCTAATTTGTCACGGGAAATTCCAATATCACATTTTCTCGCGCAAAAGTGGCTCACTAACTTTTTTCCAAATAGACTGAATATAGAGAATACTTTTGACTGCAGATTCGACTTTGACGCAAAATTTCATGAAGTCATGACCCCTCACTCGAAAAATTTGAGTGCTCAAAAACGCTCTGTTGAGTGATCTAAAAGCAAGAAATCGAGGTATTTGGGTGTAGTAAACTATTAAAAGTGTGGTACATGATTTCAATGTATTTTTGATTAGTCAAAAAATTGAACAACCAGGAATTATGTTTTTGTTTTTCAAGAAAATTGAAATTTTGAGGCTTGAATTCATAATTTCACATGATAATTCAGTTTCTTAGACACTCCTGTTTACACCGATACATACCGTCCCGTCAGTAGTGCTTGTCAGATAAACCTGAATGTTGAAATAAGGGATAGGGATGACATTCATAATACTGGTGACAAGTATTGTAACAGCAATGTTTAATGTACACATACTATCATTTACAAACCAGAAGGATTATCATAATAATAGTTACTCCACAATCCTCAATGTACTCGGTAAACCGATTTTCCTTCTTTCGCACATAGTGCAGTTTAGAATCGACAAGACTCGATCCTTACGAAATGTGTCTTTTTGGTCACTAACCTTCAGTTCCTACCAAGAGACACTCTCTGAACGATCATTCCTCCAAAATACACGTCTTGATAACTTATTCACCTCAACAAAGACCCACCATTCGTAGAGACGGGAGGCTTCAGGGATTTCTACTAGTATCACATAACGTTTACTCTAGTTTACGCGTAGTTTTCAATTTACTCCTCCAAATCACCTTTTCAATATAACATTACGGTGACGGAGAACTTCATAATAATTCTTTGGATTGGCATTTTTTTCGTTCAGAAAAAAATACTACAAATCCACAAATTCGCGCTCTTTGACAGACCATCAAATATCATGAAAATCATGACGTTCTCCGCTCCACACATCCTTTATAATGGATATGTTCAGAATTATGCCAGCGGTTCTTTGCGCATGGCCCGTTTAGCTTCAACTTCTAGCCGTCAAACTGAGCCAAATCCCACCCACTGGGGCTGTAATGAAGGTCTTGGGATCCATTCGGAGTGGAACTGTCGTTCGGGGACAAGGAGTGACTTGGTACTCTGTCAGTATCCTTGCCAGGGCTAACTTCATTTCCAGCATAGCGAATCTCATTCCTGGAACAAAAAATATAAATATTAATAAATAATATTTAAAATAAAATTATGAATAAATACATTTATATAATGTTGTATTACAGATTGTGCATGTTTGCGATTATGACTAATTTTATTCATTAATTTGTAACGTCCTTGATTTTGAGGACTTATTAGTAGAGTCTGAATCTATGGTGATAATGTTTACACGTAGGTACAATTTGTTGCCAAAACCTGCTGCCGTACCACTAGTGGCGTATGCGCAGCCTTCGGGTTAGAAGTTAATAATGAACCGATTTCGTTCAATTCGATTGATAATTGTACATAACTGTAGAATGGGTAATTTTGAAACGTAATTAAAAATTCTCATTTTGCCTCCGAGTCTACCGAAGGTAGCAAGAACCTTGGTTTTCACTTTCGGGGCTAAACAAAATTCTTTGTCCTTCCAAAATTGAAATTTCCGTTTCAGAACTTCCTGTACACATTTGATTCCGTATCTGTCTGTCTGTCTATCGGCTCGCCGCACAGTGGCCAAAAATACGATTTAACATTAACTGAATTATTTGATTGTCCACTTGTATGTAGGAAATTTTACGCTGATTCCGCATATAGCCCGTGTGCCTATACCTAAAATAGCTAATTAGCACCACCAACATAAAAAAACTAGAAAATTTACGTTTTGACCATTGGTAGGTACTTATGTACAAAATCATTTTTGTATGAGAGAAAAGTTGAAGAATCTGGCGTCGGAGGAAACCATTGCCAGCTCACCAACATAGTAGACATGATTTTCGGCGATCTGTCAAAGTTTTCAATATTTCTGGCGTTTTCCGTGTACACACAGAATCTAAATAATGTTCCAAATCAAGTATTTACCTATGCAGATTCGTGGTCCTTCACCAAACGGCATGTACGTGTGACTCTTGAGGATCTCTTTGTCAAGGAATCGCTCGGGAACGAATTTTTCTGGATGTGGGAAATAGTTTGGATCGTGATGGAGAGAATACACTGGTATGACGATGGCGACTCCTGGCTCTATCGTCACATCCGTTTCTGGAAGACGATAGGTCTTGGTGCAGACGCGCGCTAAACCTCCAACTGGTGGATACATCCTCATCGTTTCTACAATAATAATAGGTACCTGTATTTAGTAGTTATTACATCGTTATTTGGTATTGGTTTAAAAGGAAAAACTGGCGTTAGTTGATTGTATAAAAATGAAATCGGTTATAGTAGGGTTTGATTGATAATAAGTACCTAATAAGTATTAGGAAATTGGTAAAAATCTTTCTTTTAAATTTTCTTTGAAATAATGAATTTACTGCAATAAAAATAAAAACTGAAATGTGGCATAAATTGATTGTAGATTTGTCAGGCAGGAGGTAGGTAATCGAATTATTCATTTATTTTTTGCTGATTCTTAGGTTAGGTGTTTTCAGAAGGTGGTCTTAAATGTTAAATTTCACGTGATGTAATATTTTTAAAACGGAGTGAGAAATTCTGAATAGTCGCTAAAAATGTATTTCGGTTTTATAAATATCGTACTCAGCTAAAACACTTGGAATGTGGTTTCTTCCAGTTGATAAGTCAAGAAACTAAAAAATTCCACTTCTAGGCTTCTTCCCAATATTTGGTATCCAGTACAATCTAAAACATTACCTGAGACGTGATAGGTATAATTCCCTGCCTAAGGATGCAATAGAAGATTTTAACAGTCTTTCCAATCGAATGAAATGGTCTTACCCAAGAGGACCAGTTCAAGATAGTTCATCTCGCCAACGGCGTCGTAGTTGAGTTCCTTGTACTTGGAGCGGATGGTTTTGATTTCCCTCAAGGCCTCTTCTTGGCAGTTGAGGTTGAAAGCGAGCTCGTAGAGGCAGAAACTTAACGTTGTTGACGAAGTCTCAAATCCGGCCAAAAAGAAAATGAAGGCTTGAGCAGCTATTAGAGTGTCCGTGAAAACTAGGAAGGAAGAAAAATTTGTTGAACAACATACCTCAATAACCGACTAGCAGTGGTCGTAACGACGAATTGTGCGAACTAAAATTTTATTTGATGTCAATTTTTATTGGGAATGTTGATGCGCCCGATTCGAATATTTATATATCAGTAATGGATATACGTACTTCACGGGGACGCGACATAACATTATAGATGAAGGATAGAATGCCTTCTTCAACCCGTAGCAATCAGAGCGATAAGAGCGATTGCAGGTGTTGCCTACCGAAGTGATTGTCATGGTGCTTTTCTGGAATTAGAAATAATGACTCTACCTGCTCTCTACATATTTGAGTGTTCGATGTATGTCCATGGGAACTTATCAGAATATAGTCACCCTTCCCATTCGTATAATACGAAAAACCACGACACATTGGTACTCCCACTGGCCCGTTTGAACGTCAGCCGAAATTCCGTAAATTGGTGGGGAATAAAGTTTTTTAATGTTCTGCCTTTATATGTACGCCAGGAAAACCACTCGATTTTTAAGAGTTTATGTAAGGATCTTTTGATACAGTGTTCCACCTACACGTTTTACGACTACTTCGAGTTTGTTAGGATCTATTTGTGATTATGTTTGACTCCTGTATTTTTTTTTTAATTGTTTGCATGTGTGTTTATTTATAATTGTTGACCATTGTCATATACCTATAGAGTAAACGACAAATAAAGCTGATTCTGATTCATTAAAGCAATCTACAATAATTATAGAGATCCCGAAAAAGAAGGTTCGCATAAAATTATCATGCTGATGATCACTTGAGCAGGTGTTTTAGAACGCTGACGCCATGAATGAATATTATCGTTCACAAAATATGTGAATGTATACTACATTATTCACGTATCTCCCTAAATCCATGATCGAATGCGGCACCCCCCCCCCCCCCCCCCCCCCCCCCCCCCCCCCCCCCCCCCCCCCCCCCCCCCCCCCCATCCAACTCCTCAAGTGCTAATTTCAAATACAACTACCTAGGCATATTTTGAGACGAACAGAAAAAAATAGAACCACGCAAATTGGTGGCAAATGAAGCCCTGGGTAGAGCTCACAAGATTTGTTGACAATTTAAACATGTACTCATTTCGGAATTACTGAGTGTTAACTAGGAAGGTAGATCGTCAATGCAAATGGAATGTTTGATTTTGATGGATAAAAGGTTTTACCAAATTTTAGAAATTAGTACCTACGTTTTGGGTAAACTTGATGTGTTGTTACAAAATACAACACTCATTATGGATCTCGATTTCTCTGTTTTAAGTACGTCCAAAAGGAATTTCAACCAACAATTAGAGGATCTCACCCAATCCATCATTAGCATGACGGGATGCCGCGTCGTCATTTTTCAGCTGGATCATCAACTGGAGGAAATCACTTCTTTGGGTTTCCGTGAGCTCTCTGTGATCCATGGTTTGTTTCACGACTCGAGTGAAGAAAGAGTGGATTTCATCGGGGAAAGTCCTCATTTTCAGCAAGTCGAACAGCCAGGGCAGGAATGCTCTAGTAGCGCGCCCTAAGGCGTTCTGTAAAGATGGCCGCATCACCTTCTGCCCCATTTCCCGAAACACGGAATCACCTGTTAAATGATAGTGGAATGTATAGATAATAGATGTAGGTATATACTCGTGATAGGTGAGAACGAAATACAAACGAAATTACTCTCCTGCCAGGAGATAAGAATCATGGATATGTCGTATGGCTTGAGAATATCCACAAAAATTATACGGCCCGTAAGTGATGGGGGGGGGGTTGAACATACGAGATTATAAGTCTTTGATGAGATAAATAATCATCAGAGCCAAGAAATGACAAAATTTGATGCTAATGGATGTATTTAGTCATGTAGATCACCAGTCGTGTTGTTTGAATATTTCTGGAAGATGTTGGCAATATAAATACAGGACACTGTATGTGGAGAAGAGAATATTAGGTTTACACAAAGTACTTTCTACTTTACATGATTAAAATACCTAAGAGATTTTAGCTCCGGTGAGTTACTAGAAGGTAAGGCGGGGACATGGGATAATGTCAATCAATGAGTGCCTAAGAGGTAGACCAGTCGTGTGGTTGATCATTTCTGGGAGATAGTTCCAACTTGAATCAATCATAAGAGAAAGTTTTGATGCGGACAAATCTTTGGGAAGTGGCTACTTCAGTTCAGAAAATGAGTAGAGGGTGAATATTCCATAATTGTATGTTTTCCACCATACTACGTGCATACAGTACGGAAGTATGGTATGCTAAAATTGTTAGAAAATCAAAAACGGTTGAGTGGCTACTCTACGAGTTCAGAAAAATGAATAGGGGGTGATCGTGATGTTTAGGGAATTGGAAATGGTCGAGAAGTCACTTGGGAAGAGAGATCTCGCTTCATAGTCATTGGTGAATCAGAACAGTACTCATAGATCATTTTCAGAAGGTTTCGGTTGGGAACTCGAGAATCAATGTGAGAGAAGTGTTATGAGGCAAATGAAGCTATGGAAGAAGAAGTTTACAACTACAGTACTTACCTATCTACTTTTTTGTTTGATTAAGCAAATTAGGCTATGTGCAGAAATCAACAGGTTGGATTGTATAATAAT
>JAEMON010000010.1:20330941-20342042 GCA_030264115.1 Lygus lineolaris
GAAGCCTAGGTGTTATTTTTCACTTGAGCGGGTAAATCTCGGCCATGGCCGGGAGCAAGTTCGGATCATACATAATGCGATCGTGGAGATCAATATACTCCTCCTGGCAGTGTGGCTGAGTAAACCTACAGCAGTTCGAGTTCGACAACAACAAAACGACCCCTCTTTTTTATCTGTTCGCTCGGCTGTGGTCCTCGATACGTAAAGAATGGGGGAGGTGTCTCTTTTTACACTTCAGTGGCAAAATCTAAAGAGGCCCGACTTCGGTGAGGTATTGGGTAAACGACGTCAACACAATGTTCCGTATCGTGTATATATATTGTACTCCATGGGCAGCCGCAGATTGAACATGCAAAACTACCCAGAACAACCCCGTGAACATGAAAATGGGCTCCCTATTTTGTACATGGATTATTTTCAACTAAATGAATGGATAAGTTATTTTTTAAATTATTATTTTGGGTCATCACCTGAAATCTCAAACAGGGTGCTGAAAGGGTGGCAAAGGTAGAGAATAAAGTAGGTAACTTTAGTATTCCCCTGAAGCCCACAAACAGTTTCACCTGTATTAGGGCTCTGTTCTGAATCGTTACTGAACTTCTGTGGCACACTTTCCCAGAATAGCTTAATATTTATCACACCGTAGGAGAAAACGAAGGTTTTACTGTATGAATCAAGCGCAGCTTGATTAAACTGGTATCATCAAAATCTATGATGCCTACAATAAATTACTTTAGTCTTCGCTTATTTTCCATGAGAAAGACTGTGCCCATTTGACAATAGTTCGTTAGGGGCTTTTTTCGCATAATACCTGAGTGTTTTTAATACTTCACGCACGTAAATTTCAACTACCTACGTGAAACTCACCAGTCATGGCATCGAATTGAAGTCCAAATGCAACGCTGCCAATAACGTCAGTCGTAAACCTGGCCGTCACTTCTCTCACCTCCAATTCTCCCTTTCTGCAATGCAACTGTTCCTAAGGGGAAATATTACAGGTAATGACACAAGTATTGAATGGAATATTGAATACATGGATTTCAATTTTCTTGTCTTAATCTGTCTTAATTATCTTAATGATCGTGAAGTTCCATTACACAATGGGAAAATCACTCGGTTTCATCACACAAAGCTAAATTGCCTACGACAATAATAGTAAACAGGTAGGTATGCGATAGTTTGTGCATATTATATCCCAACCTGTGGCGAACGAAGATGATGTACATATCCTTCAAATGATGGGTCTGATATAACGATCGAAGGCTAATCTGTCTACCCACGCAATAGATATTCTTTTTAGGCCAGTATAGTGAAGTAGTACACCAGGGGTGTGGGGAATTCATTCATAGGTCCTGTATCTTACCTTCACGAAAGACGAGAGGTTCTCAGAGCATTCCATGAGAAGGGGAAACATGCTTCTGATCTTTCCACTGCTGAATGCTGGAGTCAGTTTTGCTCTCAGCTGTCGCCACCGTAAGCCCTCAAGATTGACCAAGTGGGCTGTCAGAGGCTCCCGTTCTTCGTCTGTATGGAAACCTCTGTCGACGAAATGCTCGAAGTCTTTGACCAGGACGTGTTTGATGAGCTTTGGATCCCTTAGTAGAAGGCTAGGCAATCTTAGTTGATATATCCCAACGAACCTCTCTTCCGGATATCGCCTGTGCAATAATAACTGTATTAGTGTATCCAATGTAAGATGATTAAGATCAATATGATGTTGTGAAAGACGAGTTATATTCCAACCCCCATGAAACTTACCAACCTATTCATTTATTCAGAGTGACCATAAGACAAATCTTACTGTAAATTGAAAATATATACAGTACCTATATGTGCGAGTCAGGATGTTACATGCCGATTTTTGTAATTTTTTGAATGATTTTATTGCTGATCTGATTGAAATAGATAAATATCCTCAACATCGGTACTATGAATTCAACATAGAACCTCTCCTCAACTCTAAATTTCATTGGAGATAGCAATACACCGGTTAATCGTCAATTTGTTGAGATAGGTTCTACCACTTTTGAAATACTGTCAACTAATAACAGTGTATCCTCTCAGTATCACTCTAATATTTATACACATATTCCTCGTGAATTTAGAGTTAAACTAAAACGGATTCATGTTACTCTTTAGCCCGATTTCTCAACTCACAAATTTCATTAATGGCTTCAAGTTCGCCCTTTTATAAGGAACAGTTATGAAC
The DNA here is from genome assembly GCA_030264115.1 of Lygus lineolaris. Taxonomy (NCBI): domain Eukaryota; kingdom Metazoa; phylum Arthropoda; class Insecta; order Hemiptera; family Miridae; genus Lygus; species Lygus lineolaris. The sequence continues at coordinate 20,333,151 of JAEMON010000010.1, forward strand.
AAATGTAGTACTATTGAATCGAGTTCAACTTTACCAATATATTTTCTGATGGCATCCACCAGGAAACTCTTTGAATAGAGCGATGTCCTTTATGTTACCAAAGAGAGGGGAAGGAGTTGGCCCGATAACTTTCTTCTTTTTCCAATAACCGAAAGTCGACGTGGCATAGTAGTAAAACAGGATGCACACCGCAGCTATTAGAATCAGGAACATTCTGAAAAATAATCGTCACCAACACGAATGATTTACGCAGGCAGTTTATTTGATAAATCTGTCTGATAGTTTAAAATCACTAAGTAAATACATGACTACTGAATGGAAAGCTCCAATCCAGCAATTCTATTGCTATGAGATTATTTATATTGAATCGAATCACACAGCTCCTGTAAATTGGGTTCGATTTGAGGTAAATAGGTATATATCTTCATATTAGGAGCCAAACTCAATTTTTTCCTGCTGTTTTAATGAATGTGTATGGAGCTTGCTCAACGAACTCTGTTCTCGTGAACGGCAGTTAACTATACAAGTGCTCCATTGGAAAGAGGGGACATATTCATTTCGGATTTCTGATTCCAGTCCAGAGTGTTGAAATATCGGGGTTTAAGGTAATTTTAATGAATCCCAAAGCCAATACTATAATATACCTAAGTCAAAATCAATAAAAAATTCAACATAAACCAATCGGCATCTCATTTACAGATGCAAAGATGCCTACCGAGAGAGCTGACTGACGTAGGTACATGAAGTATGTTTATATTATGAAATAGGTATACACTTCTGCATGCAGGTAACATGAGTGCACCCTCCATAACAACCCGTCTTCAATAGCATTTTCATGGAGTACTTTCAAAAGAATGAACGAAACCATACCCCACAAAATGTGAAGCATCACGGAATTTTCGTTGTATAATATACATATTATGTAGCAAGTGACTATGAAATGTTTAACTTTGACGAACGAGCTGAAGAAGCAGCAATAAGATCAGAGATCATAATTATGTAGCAAATTCGCGAATTTCTGAAAACTTTCTCCGTGGGAGGGTTTCAGACTGTTCTAAAACGATTCCTGGAGTTTATAACACTTCTCTCCTCATTTGTATATATGTACATATATATTTATATTCATACAATGTATCCCTCTAGACGATAATATATCTGATCCTGATATCGATTTAAATAATCGAAAAAATGCAACATGTCCATTATATTAAAAGAAAGGGTGAGTTCATTGACCAGAGTTTTTGGAAAACTCCAAGCCGAGGAAGTTTGAAAATATGGGGTCAAAAGTATCTTCAAAAAATGTGTTTTTGGTTCAAATTGGTATCCTGAACATAGGAACTTAAAAAACCCCAAACTGGCTTGAAAGCGCCTGAACCATGCCCCATCGCAGCTCAAAATCCTTTCTATTATTTTTCACGTTTGTGATTTTGAAAATTCCTCGATTTATTTGGGTTGTAAAATCATAATTACATAGTTTATGACGTGAATCACAACTTTAAGTTAATTCCACCCGAAGAAAAACCAGGTTTTCATCGGTTTCTCCCAGTTTCCACTGGATGTGGTAAACATAAAATCATGATTCACATCGTAAAGTATGTACCTAATTATGGTTGTTTAACATACGTACATCGATGAATTTTCAAAATCACAAACGTAAAAAATAATAAATAGGATTTTGAGCTGCGTTGGGGCATGGCCTTCAAGAGCCCGTCGTCCCGTGCAACCTTAAATGGTATATTCAGAATCAGCGCAAAATTTTCTATAAGAATCACCCACCAAATCGGTTGATATCTTTGAAAATTTGCTCATCAACTTATGCTGCATGATATTATTGGTTGCACTAATAATATTAATGACGCTCCTTCAATCATTCTCACAAACAGGCAAATTATGGGTAGAATACACATCAGTTTCTCAAATTATTGGTTCCTAATGACTTGCAAGATTTTTCAGTGTAATTTGGTTAGATACGCATCCTTTTGAAAAAAGATTTTTAATATTGAAGTATTATCTACCTACTCAGCAATTATTGAAGCCTTACACAATAACTTATCATGTCTCAGATGTGAGGAAAGGATGGTTGAACACTGATGGCACATTTACCTACTTATCAAAGTAGTAACATATTATGTGAAGATTGAAAGAGAATGGTATTATGGTATGGGACTAAGAGAAAGATAGAAGGAAGCCATGCCTATAAAGTATTGAATGCAGTATCAATAGATAAGGACTATGTTGTGGTATACCACCTATAATTTGCCTGTGTATGAGAATGATTGGAAGAGCCTCATAAGCCATACCTATAAATTACTGAATGCAGTAACGATACATAAGAACTATGCTGTGCGGTATACTACCTATAATTCGCCTGTTTATGAGAATAATTGGAGGAGCGTCATTAATACTATGATGGAATGATAAGGCTGAATAAGTCAGCGTTGTACTGACAAAACGTACCTGCCACCTACCAGGAAGAATAGAATAAAATGACAATCTACAAATGACTCCAACTCTTTAAAGAATTCCCAGAAGGAAAAATGGTCCCGCCATACCATCACAAGAATCATAATAATATCATGTTAGGACGTGGTATTTCCTTATATCTTATCAATAACATGGAAAAGGAAGGAGGCGGGATGTAGTGTGCATTTCTGACGTCACACTTATAAGTACTTCTTCCTCCTACCAGTTTTAAGAAAGCAGCGAGTGCTTCGCTCCCGTGTCAGTATGTCAAGTTGAAGGTTACAAGCTGAGCGGACGACCATTGCGTAAGACCGCTCTGAAGCGGTTCATTGCTCGGTGACGGCTCAGCGGTCTTGACCCCAAACGGCTTTACCTTACGTCCCTTATCGTCCCAACGAGTCGGCAGTCGTTATTATTTTCATCGCCCCTCTATGGACCTAGGGAGTAGAGTGGAACTACTATACTACCTACTTACTCTAGCCCTTTCGGGACCTATGTGTAGAGAGCCTGCCAGGTCTGTATTATGTGTATATGCGGACCTCGTTTTCTCGATCGTTTTTGACATTCTCCTGCGATCTGTTAGTAGTTGGTGGCCAAAAGAATCAATTCTTGAACCCTTACGATTAAGAGCTGTAGTTCACCTTTTTTCAACCCCTCCCCTCCCATCCCGCCCTCGAAGAGTTTGTGAGAGGCATCGGCCTTTCTATTTTTTAAAGACGACGTGAAATTCATTTAACGGCCTTCCAAACTTAGGTGAACCAGTCTTTATCATTTCTCACTAGATAAAAGGGTGGAATAGTGAACATTTTCTCTAAATCTTTTAATATTTTGAAAAATAAAAATGTATTATTAAATACATTTTCAAGCAAGATGCATTTTACAAACTGCAAGATATAATGAACATCTTGTCTAATTTTAATTGAAATCGGTGAAGTTTTGATGGCACAAACAATGAATGAAGCAAGCGAGCGCAAGACTCAAAAAACTTCCGAAATTAATTCGGGCAGAGGGGTCTGCCACCCCCTCCGGAAATCAGGACCCGAAAAGGCTAGTCCATGTTTGGATCATGTATCTTGAATCCTTCGATAACTTAGGTGATCATCGGCATATTACATTATACATATCAGTAGGTATCCTCGCACACACTTGTCCCGTCCTACTTAATGTGTCAAGGAGGTTAATCTCTTTAACATCCACTATTATCCTCTTTGTGTTGGTAATAGACACTCATTGCTGATCAGGTGTCTTCTATTCCTAAGCAAAATTGAATTCAAGCTAAAAGGAGAAGGATTTTCCGATGATTCTACCACTCGCAGTAACCTAAATTGCAACCGAAAATTGGATGATATGCCAATTTTGGTTTATTAATCTCAATAAAGAACCTTTGAAATCGAGCTCGAAAATAAAATGTTTAACCCACCTCAAAATTTGAGTTTTCCCGTTTCAAGATACGTAGAATCCAAAAATCGAATTAAAAAATCCGTCCGTCCGCCGCAAGCCGTCCGCCGTACGCTGCACTTTCCTTAGTTACTATGGACCAAAATGAAATTTGGTGTACCGGTCCCATTCGGGGTCTGGTTGTGCCGTAAAGCTTGGCGTTACCGTCAGTCTTCTCTAAGGGTTGAAAAATAGGGAATGCAATTTTCAAAACGCCCTTGAAGGATCTTTGTAGATGGGCGATTTATACAGAAAATAATAAACCGTTGTGTAATAATTTTCAGCGTTTTTTCAAACAATCGCATATCATTCTCATACCAGGCTGCTGTGCGTAAATGCCTTTCAATACTTCATTAATTTTAATTTCCAAAAAGAGAGAAAAATATTCGTACTCGTCCCAACCCTATGCCTACTTTAAATCAGTAGGTACTTCTGAGGAGCTCAAGCTTTAACGGTTGAACGGATTTTATTGCACTTTTTTGAAAATTGGTCCGTATTGTAGTATAATGACATATACGCTGTTCAAACTTCATGGTATAACTCAGAATTAAAGTTTTACAGTTGCTAGAATACGTATAATATTTTGTTTCATTCACTGCAACGTGGTGTGCTCGTGCCATAATCGAAACTGAAATCAAATCACTTACGAAATTATACCAATTTCAGTGAGTTTGCTTGATCCTTATTCCAGCTTGGTTTCCAGGTTGCTCAATTATTGCTCCATGATGAACTCCATAAATATAATCATCTAACAACCTCCGCGCCTCCCCCGGTTAGTTCTACTTCTGCCCTACTGGCTAAAATTAAAAAAAAAAAAAAACATGGAACATGCTTCTTCTAATGTGCTTCATATTTATGTTGTGAATGTACCTATTAATAGCGCTTATGATGAGTCACTACTTCTTATCTTATATAATCACCGCGTCATAACAAAATATCGCATAGCAAAATTTCGTGACTCGATAACGTTCCCGAAAAACGTAACACTTTTTGCCAGTTAGGTCAAGGCTAAAGCATGTTCCATGCTAAAATTATACTAAAAGGTATAATACTTATCATAGGTAGGTAATCTTTATATTTAGAGACCAATATTAAGAAAACACATCACTTTCAAAATTGTTTATTGTACCGCACCTAATAAATAAGTAGGTATTGAATAATTAAATCATCCTTCTAGCACGAGAATCTAAATTGCATCAGATTTTGAATACAAAAATTAATCCTCAAATCGAAACAGAAACTTTTTAGATTTTTAAGCAGAAATGTTCGTGACTTGACTTGGAAGTCGTTGATTTATTATTGAAACGATTCGGGTTTTCTCTAGATCTCTATACAAGAAATAGTCAAGGGGGAGAATTCGTACCCATGCTGAACAATGGGCCCAGAAAAAAAACAAAAGATTAGCATAACACCCCTAAATGGTAGAAAAATATAAACCTACTGTACTAACAAAGTCCGTAAACAGTGTGAGTCATTTTCGCTCTAACGAGCGAAAGCTACGTTCAAATTTATAGTCCCTGGCTTAGCCAACACTGTTTTCACATCACGTTGTTCCCTACGGACCCTTGTTTCATGACCTACCTTATTCTTTGGCGTTCTTGAGAGACTGATACGAAGCAGTTACGCTATTTTATTAAATAGAAACGATGATTAAAACTCAGGCCACCAATTGCTTTTCGTTAATATATTATATACCTACCTAGATAATACCCTAGTTATTCACATTTATTTTGCTCTAATCGAGCATTGAAATGGATTATGTATTGATGAGTGGAATAAAACCAGAATGAAGATCGTCATCACAAAATATTATTGGTTGAAAAACGATCAGCCCCATAAGGCATTTCTTCGTTCTTTGACGAACTCATTCAATTAATTATATTGGCGTTCCATATCCAATCCATGGAACGTGGATGGTTTATGCCGTTCATGGTTTAGAAGGGTAGTACCTATGTGGGAGGTACTTACTATTATAGATCACGTATAAATCTTGATGAATTATTGGCAGTGAATTGGAAAGAAAGCATTTGATAATCAATTTGAGAGGAAAATCAAGCCAAATGATTGACTTTATAGTGCTTGGCTGAAATTCTCGAAAAATCGTGTTGAGCATAAATTTGAGGAACGTAGTTTCGATTTCTTCCACTCAAATATTTCGTCAGACACAAGTCGTGCTGTGACTTCCCAGGATGCGGTTTTTGACATAGCGTGACATGAATTCGGCAGCAGGGAGCAGTTGGTCAACTTGCGAAGTGAGAAATACCTCACCGATTGAGCCGGTACGTACACCCTTGACATTTGGCTGCCCACTCTGATGTTGATAAATTTGTAACTTACCAACGTTATCAGTCAAAATCCATTCACTCAACCTTATGGGGTAAAATAGTATCATCTCTATAAATATAATTAGACTATCAAGTTGGAGGCTGCAGTTGGAACCATGTCAAACCAAATCACGACCCTGCTGTTGAGAAGATGACAGTACCTGCTGAGTTTTTTCCATAGCTTCCTGCTGGATAATTTCATATCGAAATCTAAACTAAAATAAAACTAACAAAAACTCTCCTGGTTTGAGAGTTTTCACTCATCTCGACGTGTAGGACCGTGCGAATCACAGGTAACCGACTAGTTAGTCATGATCATGAGGCACAACATGGGACCAAGTTTTCCTCAAACGTTCGGTGTTCTTGTCAGTCTGGTCAGTCATCCTCAGGATGTGAAAAGTAGGGAGCAATACAAATATTTGCAAACCGATGTTTAGTTTCAATGACTAAACCCACCTTTTGAAGGTGTTCTAATCAAACAAACATTTGAAGTCCAGTCAAATTTGCGTTGATAGAAGCAAAAGGTCACCTAAAATATCAAATAATATTTTTGAGACATTTTTTTTTATGTTAGAATCAAGGAAAATGTAGATAGCATTATTTTTTATGAATTTAGTGAGCTCGATGTTCTCACATTTTCGATGTTTTTCATATTTTCGATGTTCTCCATATTGAACTATTCACCAGCACCTTTCCGACATCGGTAGTTAATCCGATAATATCTTTTTTGAAACTCTATGTTTTGGAACAAGCTAAAATGTACCCACTCTATGTTACCTATGAAATAGCATTCAGAAGGAGAAGGAGCAGTTCGAAAATCCGGAAAATTCATCTACATTTTCCTATGAGTGAATCTTTGCGCATATTTGTATTCCCTCCTCACTTTCCCTAAAGACTGGATTTTCCTGTAACACGACTTACATACACGGATACTACGCCAATTGAGGTTGGAAAGGGGAAGCACGGACCTTACAGCATCATGCATTAATTTTTCGAAATTCACAGAAATTGAAGTTGGGTTGGCGATGAAAGAACGTTTGGCGCTCTCTTCATTCTCTTAAATGAGTCAGGATGCGTATATCAAACATGTCTGCTCTCTTTCCTACTTATGAAGAATTAGATTGGAGGCGTGAAGAGCCAATCTTTGTATGGAATTTCGTAAGGACCATGGATGAAGGAACCGGTAACCGGAGGTGGTAGAGTGACTTATTGACACAGGTGGCCGGCGATTGATTATAATCTCCTCCTAACAACTGGTAGATGGCATAGCAATTATCCGCACTTGTCGTTTATGAATTTGGTCTTTTTCCACTCCGGTTCATTCCATTCCTAGTAGGTTTTCCTATGAAAAACTCTAAAACTGACCGAAGAAGGTCTAAATAAAAATGAAAAGGGTAAGAAACTACGTGGAAAAGGTCTTAACAACGAGAACAAGTCTAACTCAATTCAGAAATGCCATACATATTTTCCAGCTAATTATATCGATGGTGAATACCCCAGAGCCAAGAAATTTGTTTCTCCATTAAACTACAAAAGGATTTTTATTTTTAAGGAAAACTTTTATTACCTGCGTTATAGGATCATAATGAACAGTTTCAGGGAACTGTTTATCATGATCCTAAACTTAGCGTCGATCCGCATTTTTTCCTGCTGATTAGACCGGACTTTGTTATTGCAGATGATGAATTCAAAATGCATCCTAGTAATTGAATGCCCATATTTGGATTATCCCCTGTATTCTGTTACCTATATCGTAATGAACGAGCTGACTTACCTGGTGGATGCACAACTATAAACTGGTGGAGAAGGTCCAAAGCTGAGGGGCGGACCTTGGAAATCCTTCCCCCTTCCGAGCGGCGAAAAGTTGAGCAAGATTCGCCTATAATATTCCACCGGTAGCAACTCACAGCCCAAAGCCCCGCACTACGTAATATTATATTAGGCTATTTCCAGCGAGAACGTCAAATCGGTTGTTTCTTTCCAGTCCTTCCAAATAAGGTGTTTTTGAGCCTCATTAAATCGTTAGCGTTTGGGGCAATAAACTCTGAAACTCTATTAACTACCTACTTGGAATTGAGAGCAATCAAAAGTTACAAATGGAGAAATCAACGTGCAACTTACTGCATTGCACAACATGTAAATCAACCCCAAATTTTCCTTTTTCGTATAACGAAAGTATATCCGTAATTTTGCTTGAGCGTAATTTCCCCTCACTATCGGAACAATGGTAGCATTTACGCTCGGCCAAACGTAAATTTCTCCAATCGACGAAAAAATAAGGGTACCAGGTAGGTACATAATAAATTATGATCTGAATAACTTTTCGTACGATTCTCACTCAATTTTCAGGGATTATGTGGGTCACCGCCTGGGAGGTCCCCTATGATTTCATCGACGTAGGACAAAGGTAGCATCTACATACACCTGCTCTGACGTGAATTTCTCTAAAGACCAATTTCTCGCGACGTTTTCGCCAGACTCTGGTCGAATGTAGAGGGTGGTGATTGGTTGGCCTATGAATCGGACAATAATCCCCCCACCCCCTGCTTTTTCGGCTTGGAAAAGTTGGGAAATTCCAGGTGGTGAAGATATAAAAAAATAATAATAAAAAATAATAGGTAGGTAGGTACCTACTTAATTAAAAAAATATTTAAAAAATTCAAAACAT
>JAEMON010000010.1:20352504-20371748 GCA_030264115.1 Lygus lineolaris
ATTATTCTTTGAAAATTCGATCAACTCATGCTGCATGAATGGTACCTACTTTTTCCCTGTCCGCCAAAAGGCGGGATTAGGGCCATGGGCACGTTTCCCTATCCAGCCAAAGGGCGGTATCAGGTATTGAAGGGTTGAATTGTTTTTGTTCGACTTCCTCATCGATATATTTTCACAAATTTCCTAACACAGAAGGATGAAACATCCCCACACCAGGTACACGTACCGTATGAACATCTTGGCAGGAATCCTAGATCACAACCTGGGATTATGCAATGCCGTACAATCGTCAAGATAATGGTCAGGTGCTTGGAAGAATTGATAACCAGGAGCTGAATGTCGGACGGTGAAAGTATAATCTTGACTCTAGACCTTGTGCCGGTTTCTCGATCCGACCAAAGTCGGTTATTATCGGATGGCCGGTCGTACATCCTGCAACTCGATGGAGTTCTTCTCAAAATGTTTTTGTTTTAGTGGTTTTTGTTAAGTAAAGATTTTTTTGTCTAATTAAAATCTTTCCATTCGGTAATCCCTTATATGTAAATGAAACCTGTCCTTACATCGAGTTACATTAGAATCATGGAGGGTTTATAATTTATTTTGCGTTTTATGAGTTTTTTTATGACCATTATCCCAGTTTATTTCTGTCTGTACAATAAAAATGATATGGGTGAATGAAAAACTTCAGAGTTCGGTTTGAGTGAGGTTGATGAGATCACTGGCATCTTCAGTAGTTTCATATTTTCCCGGCCCGTTTCGCTTCATAGCATTGTCAAGGCACAGTCAGTCTCTCAGAAGTATGGAGTTTTTGCCATCTACCCATTTATTTGCATCCTTACATTTTTTTTCAGCAATCATGCCTCACCTGCTACTATTACTATACTGTTCTACTGACCCCGGACGGAAATGTATAAATTATTGAAGAAGCTAGCAATCTCTTCAACTTTTTATTTAGATAGGTATGGCAACCACCCAACTAAAAAAAAAAAAATGAACTTCAGATTGACCCGGAGTTAAGAGTATTAGTCTACTCAACATGTAGATATCAACATTTACCACTAATATAGGTAGTATTATAGACTACTCATTGTTGTACTACTCAACATCTTTCAAATCGGAATGGAGGAGATCGGGCGTGGGGAAATTGTTTTATACAATCAAGCTCTCATGGTTGATCTAATCCATATAACACCGTTGGAATAAATATCTATAAATCAGTAGAACAACGTTGGTGGGGAGTTACAAGGTTTAGCAAATTTTCAAAGAAAACAAAGCTATTGCCATGGGTCAAAAATTGTTGAGAACTTCCTACATGGAAATCCGTTTTTGACGATTCTGAATCGATTTCTGCGAAGCTCAAAAGTCTGTTTATGAAGGTACATGGTACGTACCTATATCTACCTTCGTTAGATAAAGTTGTTATTTACCTCTATATGATCAGTGGACGAGTTCAGCGGGAGAAGTTTCACTGTCCTTGGAAGGGTAGTGGATACTTTGACTTGGGCGAGCGGGACTGATGGCGCAATGAGTCCACAATTTCTGCTGACGCTTACGGCCGTCAACATGTTGTCACCTGTAAGCAGAAATTAGTGAGATTTTAGCTGAATACCATAAAAATACTTTTAAAAAACGAAAGAAAACTGATGGAACTGATCATGCATTAGGTTAATCCATCTCCCCACTAGTTTGCCACCATTAGTGCCACAACAGTCAAAAGTTCAAAAATAGTTATTATCAAATTATATCAATCTATTAGGACTTTATATCTAACTGAATACTAGTAGGGCTTCACGTTAAGGTTTTCAAGTCGTTCCACTCAAGAGTCAACCTCCAACATTTTAAGTTGAAAGACCCGAAATGTGGCATTTGTATGGGTCTGAAGATGTAGGTAACTTTGGTTTACTTTGTCTTGTTATTTAGAATGTCAGAACACTGTTTATTCAATGAGATGGACATTACATCGATCTGGATATGAGGAAACTAAGAGAAAAATGCGAGGAGTTTGAAAAAGAGGCGGTAAGCTGAGGAAACTAAAAATGAAGTTAGATGACGTCACCAAACACAAGGAAGATAATCCAACATTCGGGTAGGGCATGGATACTATCGTTGCACAACCTGGATTTCGCACTATATCAATCACTGCCACAGAGAAGGTTTTCGGCACGTTTTATCAACGCGGTTTGTAGGCAGCTAATCAATCAGAATAGAACTTGGTTGACATCATACGAGTGAAGTGGCAAATTAATAAGGCGGGAATAATTTAAATTCAGAAACTTCGTTAAATTCCCAGAAATTACAGAGATTCGTTATTTTTCATTGATTACCTTTCAAGGAAAAAGAAAGAATAAAAGTCTCGTGAAAGGCCCATTGTGGCCTGTAGCATGGTACTGATGAACCTTGCTCGGTTTTGAAGCGTCTGTTTCTAGGTTTAGGCCCCTGAACCTTCTTAATTTCTGTACCAACGGTCTGTTTCTTCGTAATCCTTACAGGCCCACCAGGCAGGACTCCGGGCTAGTTTTGGCTCTCTATTAGTTGAATCGACAACACAGAAAAAACGCGAAGAACACCATTTCGATAGACAAAGGAGTCATGTGCGGTTTAGGAGGTGAGGTTGAATACAAATGATCAATATTTGTCATATATTCAGCTGTTGTTCACGTACGTACCCGTGAGCATGAGGCATTTGATTCTTGCTTGCTGCAACTCATGGATCACAGGAGCTGACTGCTCTTTTAGTGTGTTCTTCATAATCAACAAACCCAGAAATTCGAGATCGACTTCAATCTGAAAAATATAACAGGTGAGTAGGTATATTGAATGAAACATTGCATGATATATGCTGAAATTCATGGAAAAACCCAACGATCACACTACAGTACCTGCCAGATTTTGTGGATTCTAAATCGAACCTATAGTAGGTATAGGTGGGTATTTTTCATGAAAGAACTCGATTGAGACTCACCAATACGGCAGTAATGATTTTTGGTAATATTTCAAAATTTACCGTTTTACTGACATTTGAATTTGTGGACACGGGGAAGATTGGGTAATCACGAAGAATCATGGCTGCGGAGTTGGTGAGTTGGCGTTGGTCTCATTCGCGCAGAATTCGGTGGTGTTCACTTCTTTTTTTTTTTAATTCTTTTTACAAAAACTGTTTTGGGTGGTTCTATTGGTCAAGAATGTGCATTTTCCAGGTTCTTTGATGTTTTCATAGCTATTACCTACCTGTTCCAGGTATAGAAACACGGGGTGATGGGTATTCACCAAGGAGATGGGTATACCTATTGACAATCATAAAACGTGGTGTAATAATCTGCAGCATTTTTCATAAAAAGAAGAAATAAATGTACATTTACACAATACCTACCTATTTACATATTTACCTAATACATTTTATAGCATACTTTTTTAATATTCATATTACTATACAATGTTTACGTATTTGTATACCTGATCTCTTGAGACTTTCTGTGACTGTAACCAATTAAATTTATATGGCAATTTCTTGTAGGCCAAAGCGATGACCCTGTAGCCGGCTGAAGTGTAGTACGATAATGTTATCAAGCTGTTTTCTGGTACTGGAAAATAATATAAAAAAAATATTAGATTGATGGTTGGACACCTAGTTTATTGACCTACGTATTACCTACGTAGGTAATGTTTTTTTGTAAAGAAATTTAAATTTTTTACTGTCATGACAAAAGCTAATGAGTTGCCATTTCCTCGCGAAAAAAGATGTGGCAGTATTATGTTGGGCGTTGGAATTATACCTTCAATTTTTAGTCGGGATGCGGACGGAGAAGAAAACTTTCTGTTTTCTCTTCCATCCTTCATCCCACAATCCTGGGACACACCCTGACTAAAAAATGGAAGATATTGCGAAGAAAGAGGTCACCATATTAGACTACAACATAAGATACTCTGCCAAGTGTAAATGGCAAAAAGCTTCCGTAGGTCCAAGAAATTTTGAAATAAAAAATTGGATCAAAACAGTGTAAATTGTCAGTGTCCTGTGACTGCCCCACCATGGAACTCCCTCTTCCTCCATACTGGGAGCAACACCCAGTAGTGATGGCTGCACGATCCATTCGACTTCCATGCTCCATGCTGGTTCCTACTCTTAACTTCTATTGTAGAGGGAATGTCTGGGGGTTCTTTCTCCTCCGCCAGGGAGGGAGGGCTGTCAGGTTTGCCTTTCCCAGTCTTCAACACACTTCTCCAACGGTCATTGCCTCGTGAGTATCCTCATATCAAACCTTCTATCCTTTCTCCATTTTTACCTAATACCTCGTGGTATTTCATATTTTCATTAATTATTTGTTCTCTTTGTGGTACTTACCTACAGCATCACATAGATCTCGTAATTTAATTTATTTCCATATTCCATTTATATTGATTTATAAGAGTATTAGGTAGGTTTCTATCCTACACTCTCTTTCAATTACAATCTTTTTTCTTTCTCCTTATTTTGACTTCTTGTCTATTCATATCCTTTCTCAAAAATAAGGGTATTATTGTTTTCACAATTTAACAAAAATTGATTGACAGAGTCTGCGTTCATTTAAGGTATTTATCAAGTAAAACTTAAGATAAATTCGAATACGGATAGGCCTCTACTAAAAATCAGTATACCTCATTCGTTAAAAAGTTAAAATCTTTTGATGCCTAGTTTTGATGTGTGCCAGTTTATACAAAATGTCAACACAAACGTAAACTAAATTTACGTTAGCCCAAGCGTGGAGCATTGATTATATCATGATGCAATTCATGTTTATGTAACCTTTGCGGGCACTACACTCACAATCCCTGAAAATTTTAACGAAATCGGACGAAAACTCTGAGAGATATGGCAGTAACAAAGAAATGCGGACTGACGGACTGACAGACGGACAAACCAAATTAATTTGTTTAGGAAGTTCTCAGAGGTCAAAATTTTTTTCAATTCCCTAAAAGTGAAAACAAAGCTTCCTCTACCTTCGGTAGATTAGGAAGCAATAGTGACTACAATTCAGCTCGTTAAAATGAATTCGATTTTGGTTGGATACGGTTGAAAAATGGGTGTGGTTGGAAACTCGTATAGTTACCCAATATATTCACTCTCTTTGCCAAAATATTAGCACTCACGCAGCCTTGAGTAGATTGATGAAATACCTTCGTAACCTCAATTGGAAGTGAAAGAAGTACCAATCAAATAAATTTGTAATAATGTATTCATATTATGAATTTTACTATACTTGATGTGAAAATTAGGCGAAACGTCTAGAAGATGAGTATTTGGATCGACAGATTTTAACCTATTTTAAGATTCCCTTAAAACACGGTGCCTTGCAAAAACCTAACTTACCAGTATCAGGATTACACATTCCAAGTACCTTCTCTGGAGCGCCTTTTGTGTAAACGACCATATTCCGTGCACCAAGCGTTCTCGCTATCACCGACATACACTGGACGTTACTATTAAAATGGAATTGCCTCACAATCCCAATTTCGAGGGGTACCTGTTGGAAATATCCATATCATAATGAAAATCACCTTTGAAAGCATAAAAAAGGCAGATACCTACTTGGTTTTTTACGAACTTAGGGGAACATAGAACATGCCTTTGCACACGGGAAGCTATTCTGACGTCTAACAATGAATGAAACGGGCGCCCCTCGCTTACCTCAGCAATGGTTTAGTTTTTGTGAGGGTTGGTTGTTGTTTACAGTCCCCGGTCCCACGTATTACTCAGCTTCCCTCGTAACTACATGAGGTTAGGAGTCGTGAGATTTTGAGATAAATCATAGCTTTTCCAGAATAATCTAACCAAGTTAGTCGCATGACAAAATAAAATTCCATGTTTGAAATAATAATAATATAATCCATACTCTAGGGAGAGGACTTTCAACATCCATCACTAGTTTGTAATATTCGAATTACCTTCATATCTAGAGGAGTGGAAGGTGAAGCAGTTTCAACACTCTGAAAATAAAGTATTATATATTTTAGGTAAAGTAAGTAGCTAAACATTTATAAGGATTAGAAGTTTACGCAGCTTTTCATAAAGGAATCATCAAGTCCTTTAACTGCAAGTCTTCGAGCTTATAGGTAAGTTGGTATAAGTCTACTTAACTGGGGTGGGTAACTTGCCTACCTATTTTGTATGTTTCCTTCCTTATATTCACTATATACATAAATACGTACTCCCTCTATTTATGTAGGTATCACCTATATCTACTGGGAGTTAACACCTATATGGCTGACACAGCGTATCGATTCTAGAGGTCATTTCCCACCGAAAGTGTCTCCTAGAGTTTTTTTTTTTCAAACCCCCTTATTTCTTGAGTTTTTTTCAATTTTAAGATTTGGTTTCTTCTTTCGACATTTTATCACTAAAACAGCCATAACTACCATAATTTACAGTGTAAACTTGAAAATAAATAAATCATTGGGGAGAGCGTCAAATTTCCTATTCCCTTGATGGAAAACCAAATTTTTTCAGTGGACTGAATGGGTGAAAAGTGAACCTGAAGAGGAACTATTTATGTCAAATCTTAAAATCACCGCTTTTTTCAATCGCTCGTAGGTCCATATCATATAGGATGTGATTTTTTGCCTGTTGTGTTACCTGACCATGAACGGTATCGTTTTCTAGGTTTTTTTTTTTCACGCTGAATCAAATGGTGACACTCCTGATTCATTTTTACTGATAAAAAATTGATTTTTCGATTGAAAGAAAATGTATCGAATTTCGGACATAATAGCATATTATTAGGTACCATATTTGGTTGAGCTAGTGAACAATGGAGGTAAATCTGAGCAAATAATCATTTGGAAAAATCCGATCAACACACAAAGATTACTAAAATATAAGTTGGATTTGCTAGTTTGCCCGAAAATTCACTATTTTAATTGGAAAATCAATTTGTTATCATTAAAAATGAATCGGGAGTGTCATCATTCGATTCAGCGTGAAAAATGAACTGGGAAACGATACTCAACTCCTCCGTTCATGGTCAGGTCGTCAACACCCTAAAACACTCGATTTCCTAGAAAAACCCACGTTTTCTCAAAACTCAATTTTCCCCATTATTTAGTGCACCAAAACTAGAAAATACTACACCGTTGGAAAGCGGAACTTTTGGCGAAACTTTGAGACTTACAAAACATCGAGATCTGGATGACAGGGACCTATGATCGATTGAAAAGAGCGGTGATTTTCAAGATTTGACAATTTTTTCTTTTAAAGTTCAATTTTCACCCATTTCGTCTACTGAAAAAACTTTGGTTTTCCATCATTTTCAGTTTTGCACTGTAGGTAAATCAAGTATTTATGGCTGTCCTAGTGATGAAAAGTCGAAAGAAAAAACAAAATCTTAAAATTGAAAAAAAAACTCAATAAATGAGGGGGGGTTAAAAAAAACTCCATGAAAATGAAACTCTTTTTGTTGGAAATGACCTGTGGAATCGACAGGTGACCTGTGTAAGTAACATACGTGTAACACCCTGTATAGTTTTGGTAAAATTATTGTTCTAGGTTCTTTTTCGGAAGAGAAATCGCAAAACCAAAGGTAAATAATATTATGAGTAAATTTATGATTTCTGACGGCTACTTACGTTCACAAACCGATGCCCTGTTGGTTTGACTACGACTGGTGCGAGTTGATCAAATCTATTAGTTTCTGCCCCAGACTCTTCCAAGTCCTGCGGAATATTTTTTTGTTTACAGCAATTCGAAGAATTAATCTTTATTAAGATACCCAGGTGCATTCTAAAGTAGACCTACCTAACCTAATAGGAGGAGCGTGGAAGGATACCGAGGTGTTCATGTAGCTGGTGTTACATTTTTACGAATATTATCATATAAACCCCATGCTTAGTTGATTTAATAAGCACCTATATAAGTAGAAAAATTCCATGGAATTCAAATTGATAAATACCTACCTACTCAGGTAACCACACTCGTAAAACTTTTTTCGAGAAGTACCATTAAGGTAACATTAATTTGTGTGTATTAATGTGTGCGTTGCTACTTATGTGTACCTTGTAGGTAGAAATCCCTGAACTTTCAAGATATAGGTAGATTATTTCATCTTCAGGGATTTCCAGTGTTTGGCGGAGAAGAGCCACTGGCTGTAGTAGGCAGAGAACTCTATCGCATTCACCTTGAAGCTACCGCGTTGCAAAGAGTCAGCTCTTTAGAGTAGATTCCAAATAAACCAGACAACATAGAGGTTATCTAGTCTCTTTAGTAAATTACTAGTCAGCAATCTGACAGACACGGTATTATCTGACAATGGATTGTAAATTCATCAATAATTGTGAATATTTTCAGTCTCCACATTTTCTTCAATATTTAAAAACCCATGTGAACACAATATATATATTTTTTTTTTTTGAAATTCATGTAGAGTGGAGAATACTGAAAATTATCAGATACGATTTATTTAAGTACGTATCTTTTTAATAATTTGATTATCAGAGCTAAATTGAATTTCCTTATCTCACCCACTCAGTTGACTCGAACATGCTGAGCTCCAGAGGGTCCCCACACAACACACCGTCGATCTTTGTCAAAGAATGACACGATGCCATTGCGTGGAGCACTGGTGACATTATAGGAAGACTTTGCGGTTTTTCCTCAATGTTGACGAGAGACCTGCCAGTAACAGTCAGTACTCCCCAAACGGTCAAACCTTCCTCTGTCAGTGTCCCTGTCTAAGGAAGAATAACGGCTATTATGTTTGGTAGATATGTAGTAACAAAGGACATTTTCCTTTCAAGTCCATCCTAGGTTTAAAAAGAAAAAAATTTTAAAAATTAGTTAGTAGAAAATAACCACTTTTCTAGAGGGTTTTTGGTGTGCTGATACCGAAAATCACAACCGATCGAAAGTATGAAGTATGAATTTAAATTACTTCGCCTCTCGTATTTGCCCGTATCATTCCATTGTGTTAGCTGGGGTTGCACCAGTACATGTAATATTATTATTGATTTGCAGAAATATCCGTTTAAAATAACCTTTGCTAGTAGACAGAATCGTGAATTTCTTCGGACTGGGGCAATTTCAGGAAGGATGGGAGGATAGGAAGGATGTCTTGAACGCCATGGAATATTCATGGGAACTCAGAAGACATCATTTTGTCAATCTATCAACTAATATTAAGCTAATTCTATGGCCTGTGAACGTGTATTTATGTAGTACCTAGTTATGTTGGTATATTCGTAGGGAATTTCAACATTTGTTGAACTGAACTAGTGCTTCATGATCAAAACTTCTTATGAGATTAGAACCCTACCGACAGTTCAGAAGATTAGTAGACGTCAGTATGAAATGTATAACATCAATAACCGAAGGGTCGCTTACCTTATCAAAACACACCAACTTGACTTTTCCCGCTACGTTGATACGCTCAGATGCCGTACAATAAATTCCGACTTTTTTCAGGCGGCTTTTAGAGCTCATTGTTCCAACAGTCACAGCAGCTGGGAGAGCTGGTGGAACGATTATAGTCATCACATCCAAACTGCGGAGCAATATCGTCATCAAGCTGGACTGAAAAATAATTTGAACTTTCAATTAAAACGTGGTCAACAGCTTTTCAATATAATTAATTTAGCAACAATGTAATACAGTAATGATAATGTACAGGTAGGCAAATTAGTCGGCTTTCAAATATGATAATATGTGCGAGAATGAAAAGAAAAAAACAGTAAGAAACGGTAAATAAATGGATTTTTTCTTCAAATTTCTCACCCCACGTTCAACGAATATCTTCACCGAATATAGTACTCCTATGGCAGCTACACAGAAAAGCGCCACGACCAGAATTATGGCCTCTCGGTAAAAGTCGAATCCACAAGCTTTGGGGTAGAGAATGGATCGGACTAGTTGTCCCTTAGCTGTCATGCTCCCAGTTCTGACCACAACTGCTGTTACCTGTATCAGATTGGAGTGACTTGATCATTATTGTTCTACACTAATCATATTGATTGCATAACTAAATATAGGTGACTATATAAAATAATTGAGATTGGATGGTTTGATTGGACGTTGGTGTTCATGGTTGTTTCATGCATCCCTTCGCTTCTATACGTAGCTTCACTGGTTGTAAAATTGCATCTGCAGGCCTTTTAATATGTTTGATTTCTTAGTCTGTAGAAAACTATTTTTCCACAGTCCACTATGAGTCCACAGAGTAAACCCGCCTTCAGGCTTAACGGAAGATAAATTAAACAGGGTTACAACTTGCAAAAATGCTCTGGGCAAAAATATATAATGGTCAACTTACAGTCTTGTTCTTATTGTATTGTAGCCTTCACATCAGTTCCCATGTATTTGTTACACATACATGGACTGTAAGGAGGTAGGTATTTACCTATTCCGTTCGTATGCAAAAATTATTGAGCTTTTAGCAGCCGTGTGCTGTGGCATTATGTTAACAGTGGATTTTTATGAGTATGATTAAGCCCTTTATCAGCATTCCAAGATCGGAAATAAGAACAACTGACCCTAGTTTTGTGATAAATTATTGTGTATAATATAATGCTTACCCTATCGTGATTGTAATATCTCGTTTGTATTATCTGGGTACCTCCGTATAAAGTGTTTTTTGCGTGAACTGATATTGGGTCGTAATCCTCTTCAACCAAGAGGGCAGGAACTTTCGTTACGGGTGTGCTTTCGCCTGGAAGAAAGTGCTTAGTAGTAAACAACAGTAAGGTACGTAAACAATAGAAAGTGCTTAGCTCACAATAAGAAGTGACGGTCTAAGCTAAGCAGGATGTCCGACAATCATAATTTGTTATTCTTCGTCCGAAGAAGAGAGCGAATCCGCTGACTGAAGTTGTAAAGTAGGTTGGGTACTGAACTGAGCATCCTAGACAATATTTATGTATTTTCTATATTCCGGTACGCATCAAATTAGGTTCGGTGAGTGGATAAGTTAGATTCAGTATGATAGCTGTACTTATTCATGAAATCCGAATCCTCAAAAGAAAGAATACAGAACGATCTAACTTGGGTATTCTGGAATTTTCACGATAGTTGAAATCTTATTAATTTGAAAACATTTGATTTCCTGGTCAAACATACCCGTAAGAACCGCTTCGTTCACAATACAGGTGCCAGTAAGAAGAAGAGAGTCACACGGCATCATGCAACCCTGAGGAGGAACAATGATGATATCTCCCGGTACTACGTCAGTTGAAGGAATCAATAGGCTTCCTGGAACAGACCCTTATTGTAGATTGTAATTGAATTCAGTTTAATAGCAATTATTTTCACTGAATTTTATCTTGTTAGCGACATTTTGACAGCATGAAAATCACTTACTTCCTCGATCATCACAAACCGTCACGTAGTCCATTTCAACTGCCTTGACCATGTCTTTTAGCATCGAACTTTGCTACAAAAATGGATGACATAAACTTCAAGTTTAGAAATTTAGAATTGTATTATAATTATGTTAAATCATGATATATTGACAGTAAATAGGGTCTTATTAGGGGGTTTGGAGCACCTAATACTGAAGCAAGGGGTCTTGGAGCACCCCCTCGGGTTCTCCAAGCTGGTGCTCCATTCCTTGTAATTCGTCCTACAAAACAGGGAGTTTGGAGCATGCTATCTATATCAGGCATCTTGGAGCACCCAGTCCCTCCTCCCAAGAACTCTCTCCCCTCAATCATGAAATTGTTAGTATATCCAAGGGGGTTTGTAGCGAACACCAAAAAAAGGTTGTAATACTTATGTTGTAATATATATATAATATATAGATATATAAATGTATGTTACTATTTAACTCCTAACCCCCTTACAAGTAGGTACCCCTTATAACTACTAATAATTAAGTAATTTAAATTAAATTACTTAAATTTAACTCAAATATCTTCCTAATTGGAAAAATACCTTTCTAGATTGATATAGAGCTGAAATGATGGCATATCCCGACAGAATTACGACACAGATGGCGTAATGGTAATACTCGTCGAAAACCCATAGAATGACGCTCAGCACTTCGAACAGGTAAAAAGGATTGAGAACTTCGTCGACCAGCAGTTTTCCGTAAGACTTGACTTCGATTGACATTGAATTCCTCCCGTAGATCTGCAAGCTAAGGAGTTCGGACATTCAAAGTCCATGAATGGTTGCATTCTCATTCAATCGCCACTGTGAGAATAAAAATGAGAAGAGTAAGGAGGAATTACAGTGAGGTGCTGGAATTAACTATATCCCTGCACCTCATCAGCTCATGGGTTTATATTTAACTACATATTATTATTCATTTTGCATAAATGTTGAATAGATGTCAAACACTCCATAATATTCTTTTCAACATTCCTACAATGTTTAGCTGATAGATTTACATTTAACTAGTCATAATATAACTGTTATGACTAGTAATTATTTTTAGTAGGCATTATTATAGTCACTCTACATTATTATTATGACTATACTAGTCATACATTATACTATTCATGTTATAATTATGAAAGTTGAATAGGTGTCAAACACTCCATTATGCTTTTCAACATTCCTACAATGTTTTTAATCTACATGAGTGAGATGGTTCATCAGTAACTGATATGTGATGGTTTGAACCACTTAGGGGCCAGTGATTATAATTAATCAGCCAAGCTCGGAGGAGATGCTGGGCTGTTGGTTTAGACCTGGTCCTCCCAACATACTTCTGGGTTTAGTAGTCAAAGTATGATGGTTTTCTATTGAAACAGGGCATGGAAGTAGTATGAAGTTATGATTAACGAATACTGCAAATTATTCAATATTGGAAAACTGTACTTCTAGGAGTAGGCGGAAATTTAGAAATGAGAAGGGATGAATAAGGTAGTTAGAGGTTATGTTCCAAGAAAAGACAATCTGAACAGCCTTTAGGTCAAATATCCTCCATCGGCAGATGGAACTACAGGTGACTTTACTTTAAGTACCCAACGATGGAGAAGATAGAGAATGGAAAATAGGAGATTGATTTTTGAAGGGTTCGGGCTATACTGCCCTCATAGCTCAATGGCTAGAACAGAAAGAAACAGAGAGAAGAAGGAAGCATTTATTTTGTTGTTTGTGTTTGTTGTGTTGTTGAAGCATATTTTGTCAATAGTGGCTCATCATTGATGATCACATGAACTCGTTGAACAAATTTAAATACTCACTAAATCATCTCCTAAAACTTCTTTAGGAGGTATTATAAAACTCTCTTCAATTACTAAGATTCGAAACTAAGTGGGTCATTTACTTTACCAAAGTTCCCTCTGTTCAGGAGAAAGGCCGCAAGATGTTTTGGCAAGTTCAGATAGAGTTCCCGTCTTCCCAAGGAGAAGGACGAAAGACTTGGATGCCTCGCTCCACACGAACTTCTCATGCTGGTATTCGAAGTGTTTTACCGGTTGTTCGGTAACAGAGCACAGAGTGATGAAACCACCTTTGTTCTGTAATACAACATAGATATACAGTGAAGACAAGAAATGAATGTAGGTGGTACACGTTATTTTCTGAGTAATACTCCGAGTATCAGTGTTCTATTGAGTATGACACGTTTGTGTGATCAGGCTCTTGATCAATGGGGAAAGTACCTACTCACAAACGGTATGAAAAGAAGCGGGCGGCGCTTTCGATGTTGGAAAATCAGCACGCTGACAATGCAAATATGTAGGAGGTATACAAAGTTACTGGTTCGGCCAGAAAAGAAAGGAGATTTTATGCTAACTACTAATGTTCAACAGAGTTGACAACGTTATTTGGGACATCACTGAACCCATCTTCAAGTTCGATCAGTAAAAATGACATGATCATAATTATTCTTGCATGGAAAAAGATCTCTTTTGATGTACCTAGCTAAATAACTAGTTACGCCAGAATTCAAAAATATATTACTAACTTTCACCAAGATTGTGTCAGCTTCGTAAAGCTGGGATTTATTGTAATACAAAAGAGCTTTGTACTTCGGATACCACCGAAGGAGGAGGTACAGAACTCCCCCAGTGAGCACGCATAGTAGGTTGATGATGGGAGGAAGGATACTGCCTCGCTGATATCCACAGCACTTGACGGTGTTGGAGCCCGTTTCCATGGATTGACTGGTGCCATCGTTGAATGCTTCGTACTCGTACTTCTCTGAAACAAAGGAGGAATAATCTTATGATGAGTTTTGAAAACTTGAGATGAAAAAAAAAAAATGTTGCTCTGATGACGGCTTGAACTCACGATTCTGTTTTCTTGATAGACGATCCCACTCATTTAGCTGCATCACCAATTGACTGGTGACAACTGTAGTGAGCGCGAGGCAAACCCATCAATTTCTCTTTATTACATTTAGTTTTCAATAGAGTTCAGGTGGGTTCCGTAGGAAAGATGACAAACGCTTATCACAGTGGAGTCCCTCCAATAACCATCCAGATTTCGAGTGGTGGACCAGAAAGCCATAAACTTCTTTTTACAATATCATGGAAAAAGGGGAGAGAAGCGCGAGTTCAACGAATTCGAGAGAGATCCTAGTTGATGTTTTTAAATACTGCTGTACAAAAAATGCGAAAAGACGAATTGACTGTCTGGTTTTTTAAGATACGTCAAGCAGTCCAATACATTGTTGAATTTATTTCGCTTGAGAGTATTGAGTAGACTAGGTCAATACGTCTAGTTACTAGTCTTTGAGGTCTAATCTGTCTAATAGGCACCTTCAGACTAGGCGTAGAACGAAAGTCTGTTCCAAAAAGGTTCATGTAGATAATCCACATCACATTATAGATGATTACTAGGTTCATTCCATATAGCGAAGATTTTTGTCACAAATTTTGGGCGTCTTCAGGCTATACTTCACTTCAAATTAGGTCAACTGGTAAACAGGAAATAACTATCAACGTCCTAACTTTGTACAGGCTTCGATTTGAATCAGTATTTAATCATTCCCCAGTAAAACAACTATCAATAGTTCTTGCAAAACAGGCTAAACTTTATCAACTGGACTCGACGAACTATTTGGCCCGCAGGCTTGTACGTGCGGTAGAGTAAAAGGGTTAAGTTTAGACCGGTTTTCAACCACAACTCTCAATGAATTATTTGAAATCGATTAAACAAAAAACTATCGAGTAACCTGATCAAAACGCGTATTTAAAAAATGCCAACACAAAGATAACATTTTCAAGGGCGATAGGTTTCATGAGGATCTTGGATTTTAATTGCGCAACACACTTCTTCTGGCCTTCTTCTGCCTTTTTCAGTTCCAGCTGCAATGCCCGCTACCGTTGATCTACGGTACTCAAATATTTATTTCCACCACGCGTAATTAGGACACATTCACAGTCGTGCTCTATAAAGGTGTCCTGCTAACTAACCCCCCCACATGACTCCCTTAGTATGAATTTTAGAAAGAAATTCCAAATCTTGACTCCAAATATGACCATTTTGCGCACGTGCGTATGCGCACAACGTGCGAGCAATGTGCGCTAACTTTGTTTTTTCAGGGAGGAACCCCCATTCTTTATTGCATGTTCAGATTCTACGTAAAATTTCATGAAAAAATAACCCATCCTTTGAATTTTCGGGTACGCAGAAACGGGCGCAAATACGAGCTAAACAATGTCTGACGATTTCTTTGTAATCATTACAAACGGTTCAGGCGTTTCATCCCGACACGTCACAACACAACTTCACTTTGGTACCAACGAAATTTAGGTTTTCCCAATCAAATTCGAGGTGTTGAGCAGCCCCCATAATGATAGGGCCTAACTTGAATTTGATTCGGGAGAAACTACATTTAATTGGGGGAAGAACTGAATTTGGTTGGGAAAAAATCAGATTTGACTGAAAGAAAACAACGAAATTTGGTTGCGTAAAAACTAAATTTGACTGGGAAATGCTTTATTATATAAAATTTATTATAAAACAGAGGAGAGAGGGAAACTTTTGACAGATAGGCGACCATCGATTTTGGAATGCTGTTCACTTTCGGGACAATTTCCCATTTAAATGGACGTCCCCGGAAATGAATGCGTACATTTACTACACCGTGGGTTTTTTAGAACAGTAGCCTGTCTGCGCAGAAGGATTGAATACAGAAAATAATGAAATTGTCTAATTATGTGCAGCTCTTTACTTTCAAATAGTGAATGTTGAAGTCTTGAGGGATTATAGTCATTCTAACTACAAGTAGATTCTTTAGAACTCACCAATATTTCTTGTTTTCGTCATGATCCTTCTGCTACCGGCGCATACCTATTAAATTTAAACGTCACGGTACGAGTATTCACATCGCCCCTCTCTACAACACAACACAACGAATTCTCACTGACGGTCAGTCGAATGACTGATCTCACTCACTGACCGATTATCTCGTTTCCCCGTCTCGCTGGCTCTCCGTTATCTTTTCCTTTCGACGACATCTCACTATTATAGACGCTCAGTCAAACACTTCAGAATGATCGCTAATCGCTGGTAGATTTCCTTCAAATCTCAGTAGCAGGTCAACGCAAACAAAGATAATGAGATCGGAGCAGTGGAACCACTCGACTGTCCCTTCTCGACTCTCCGCGGGAACTGTTCACTTCTTGTGTTTACATCCAGATGAAGACTCTCGCAGGGAACACTAATTAAACACCTACCTGCCTTGTTTACTCGGCTTCCAATCAGCTGAGTTGAGATTTACAGTTCCGTTCAGAACTACTGCGTATTAAAATCATAAACTATATAACCACGATAAGCATCAAATTATACCAATTAAACAATTTAAACTGAACCAATTACTGTTCTCACAGCGAAAAATGATGGATAATGGCGAAAAATAACTCTGTTCGTATCTTGGTCATATGGGTAGGATAGTAAACCGTTGTAGTTTGCTGCCAACACCATCTACTCACCACAGTCCCACTGTCCTTCGTATACAGCTAATGTAGGACGATAGGTATCTCATGAATGGGGAAAGAATTCGTAAGATGTATTCTTCTCTAGCCTTCATACCCATAATTTCTAACTGAATGTGTCAGTAATGAACAGTTTGTGAACCGTTCTAACACACTTAAAATTTCACATATTTTGCAGACAAATAACAGGTACATATAGGTAGGTACCTAATTTCGAAAACATTCTCTGATTCACCCATATATTTCCAAATATTTCAATGTTTGAATCACATTTTCAAATATTTTTCATTGAATGAGACACTAAAGTTATTTTGCTTCCGACTCTACCGAAGGCACCGGAAGCTTCGTTTTCACTTTGAGAATCGAAAAAATTGTGTCCTCCAAAATTGAAATGTCCACTCTCATTCCACGTTGCAGAGCTTCCTGAACAAATTTCGTTGGGTGTCTGTCAGTCAGTCTGCATGCCCACATTTGCTTGTTACAGCCATGTCGTCCAGAGTTTTCATCCGATTTTGTTCAAATTTTCAGGGATTATGCGAAGATTGTCCCATAAGGGTGTAGAAGCAACTGCTAAATTTTATTATTGTATTTTGGAACATTTGGCAATGTATTTATTATGGCATTTATGTTTGATGTTTGAACAAAAACGTTATACTGTGAACTTCGAAAGCCTATCTTGAGTAAATATTTATTTCAAGAGGTATTTTCCGTTGCATGCTTAGTTATTGAATTCTTCGTGGTTTTGTGGTTATTGAACTTATACCGATCAATGGATCTTGCGAAAGTGAAGGTGGAACTCTCAGTGAAAAGGCGAACTGGTCGGTTTGGAAATTCGAAGTATCCGTACTCTTGCAAGGGCTCCCAGATGCAATAAAAGTCGTTGAAGGAACTTGACGCGACCTGATGACCTTCCACAAAGTGCCACTGTTGAATATAAGGCTCCATACATAAAATGAAGACTGGGAAAAAGATGTTGAGAATAGAGAAAAGCTGTTATGGAGGGCTAATGTATCTGATGTTCGGGACCTGTCCAGACCATGTAGAGACCTACCCAAATGGTGTTGCATCCCGAACATTGGAAGATCCTAGGTGGAATAACTGGGTACAGGTGAAACGTGTTTTCCGTTACTTGAAACATCGCAGTTAAGGTTGCTGTACGAATCAGGAAACATTCTCTTATATATTACACCGACGCTGATCATGTAGGAGATCACTCTACCGGCCGTTCTACAACTGGTGTTGTTGCAATGTTTCCAAATTCTGCCATTTCGTAGACTCAACTTTGAGTCCATCACGCCAAACCTCAGTGTCCATCCCCACTACTGACCTCCCTACTGACCTCCCTGAGCTCACAAACTGAGATTCACAAAGGCCATTATTGTTACTGTGGTTTACAGAATTTACCTACGTAAACAGTAGGTTGCATTAGTAGGACTTCATTGCTCCTTGTTGAAAACCTATTTGAGCGTGGTGATAAATGCCGCAATTTTTTGGAAAATATCTTATCCATTTCAGATATTTCAATAAAAAATACCTACATATTTTGCATATTTAATACTTAAGAATCTCATCCGTACGCATGAATACCTGAGCCCTCAACATTTAACTTGAGAAAGCCGAAATGGCGGCCTGGGGGTCCAGTTCGAGTCCATGTAGACAATGAGTTACAATGTTCAATCGGTTATAACAGTTCATCATCATTCAATAGGTAACGAAAAACATCCACATTATACATGGAGTTGTTGTTTTTTACTGATAATAATTATATATTTTATGTTGGTTGTATGCATGTATGAAAAACATTTCATTAAGTAGGTAGGTATAAATCCGTTTTCTTTGACTGAAAGATAACATTATTACAAATTTATAACTTCATCAACTTCGTTAATATCATCTTAGGTAATACTATATTCAATGGTTTTAACAACAAACTTACTCTGACTTGGGTTTTGAATATTGGGTTTCTGAGTCCCAATCAAAGCATCAGCGTTTATGACGGCTGGGAGATGTTCTCTCAGCGAAGCAACCATCAAGTGGTGATCAATTTAATGTTCAGTTCAGAATGGAATTTCGTTTTGTGGCCCACTTCTCCTCGCCTGGTTGATTCCCCGGCAGTTCCGGATACCTGAAAGTTAGATATTTGAGTGCCCCAGTAATCGCAATTCATATCATCCCTTCCCCTCAGACTCTCCCGAATTCCAGGGCCCCCTCTTCTTTCGAGGTTCTCTTTGGTAACCATTTTCCTATATTTTTCAAAATAATGTCTGCCAAGTTGGTTGGGCAGTACAGCTTCCTCACTTTTGTAACATGGGCTGAGGTATATTATAGAATCAGTAAGTGAAAATATCACCGGTATCGGTGAAATAGTTCTGGATTAATTATTACTCGTATAT
>JAEMON010000010.1:20379182-20390719 GCA_030264115.1 Lygus lineolaris
GTTGGCCAGCATTTTTGGGGTACTCCAAGGGGTCAAATTTTGGAAAAACGGGTCATAAAACGTGTTTTTAGAGTTTTTGGTGTAAATTACCATCCTGAACATAGGAACATATTTTTATGGTATATTCGTAATCGGATCAACATTTTCTATAAGAATCACCCACCAATTCGGTTAAAATAATTCTTTGAAAATTCGCTCATCAACTCATGCTGCATTAATGGAACTTTTTTTGGTAGAGTGTGCCAATGTCGAGCTGCGTAATTAAAAAATATCGATTCCCTACTTTCAAGTTTGTAGGTACTGCGATGAGGGTAGGCTCATTACCTGTTGATAAGTCATTCAAATCGATCGTTTGATAATTATCATATTTAATGTCTTCCAACGAGTACCGAACATTGGTTTTCAATTAAATACTAATAAATGCATAGCCAATTACGATCAACTCGAAAACTATATTACCTCCATCACTGCTTATTAGTTTTCCCATTAAAAAACAGTCAAGGACAAAGTTTCCATTTTTGAATCCAAATACACTCGTATAAATTAATGTGAAGGACACTCACTGATAGTAGTCACATGACAACGTCATGGTGGAAGACGATCGAAGAAGTTGAGAAATTCTCCCTAAAACATGAAAGCGACAGCGGACTTACAGACGACATAATATGGATACTTGAAATTCAGCAATATTCAGAACCATATTAAGTCTCTTCCTACCCAAGTTGACCTAGTTGGCGTCTATGAAGGATGAGATAGAACAGTTTACCTACTAGTTTCGTTTAATGTTCTTGAACAATGGGAATTGGAACATTAAAATATTTGTTATGACATTTCTCGTACTTTCTTCGAGAGTTACGTAATGTGTACGAATTGCCGTACCAAAAACGTCGTTGACTAATCGATCTTCACTGAACCGTGTCGTTACCCAAATATCGTTGACAGTTATCTCTGAAATTGATAGCTTTGAATTTGTTTATTGCCGGATTATTTCGGTTCAGAGCAGGTCCTCACCATCGTGTCTTAAGAAATAGAGTGATTCTATTTGAACGAAGTAGTTGTTAAAATTTCATGCGATCATTGGTCGAATTCGAAGTTAATTTTATGAGGATAATTGCCGAATGGCAAAAGTAACGAGAGGTTGAAGTTTCACATTTCTACATAATCTTTTCATATACCACTTACCTTGGATACACTGAAAACTTGGACCAGACTTCAAAGTCACTTGCAGGACCAGAGCATCAACCGATGCACATCTGAAGCTGAGAAGGTCTGCTGAATTTGGGATGAATTTTACAGAAGATCATGATCATTTACGGTGGTGTAACACGAGCTTGAAGTTCTACATTTTCCATTATGATAATTTGGCATGGATGCTCTAAAAATTATTCTAGTTCAGATTTCAAACTTCACTTAGTGATGGAACAGGAGGTAATAGCTAAGAGGTAACCCACCCAAAACTTGCTATAAAGAGGTTCTTTGAGTGTATATTTCCTTGATAGGCATTAACTGCATTACTAGCACGTACACGTACACAAGCAATATTGCGGCGTTTGAAGATAATAATGGTGCATTGAGAATTCTGGGAGAAAAAAAAACATTTTTCGTAATGAGTTGGGTGCAGACGTCAAAGCTGATTGTTATTGTTGGAGCACTACAAACTGTAGTTCGTGGGAACACGCGGTTGTGTACGACTTGTGCACTCAATTGTTCCACGAAACCAACGACGTGAAGAGAGCTGCAAGAAAACAACCTTGAGATTCGAAGATTATCTAGGACTACCATTTCGAGGGTACCTTATTTTGTTTATCTACCATGATTAACTGCCGTATAATTTCCAACGTCGATGTCCTTTGTAATGTGGGAACAAGTTGGGGTAGACATAATTTATGATATTGTTAACAGCGCACTTTCATCCATATTAGTGTAGCTAGCTGTACCAGAGTTTTCAAGTATCTAAATAATTTCGTTAGTTAACAACATTCTTCTAATAACTACGAGTTGATTATTTAAAACTGACAGAACATTGTTTGCACTCAAAGTTAGCGCCGGGGTTCCTATTTCTCATACTGGGTTCGCATGTTGCACCCTTCTGTTGTGCAATTCTGTTCTCCTTACCTTCCTCGATGAACGTCCTCTTCTCGTCTCAACTGTCTATTTGTGTTTATCTGTTCATCTACCTTTCCACGTTATTCACTATTATTTCAATGTATTTTAGCGATAAAAAGCATCTACTAACTCTGTTAGCTAGTTTCTGTACATACCTTTCAATTTCCTATAATTGTGAATTTTTTATTTGTGTACACCCCCTGAAAGTTTTAACGTAGATAATATAATATTTACGTATTATCTATATTTCAATTAGTCACGGTGCCAATACATAACGAATTAAGTCTGGAAGGATACTTCTACATCGATTCGACGTGTGTCTAATTTTATGTTCATGTGGTGACCGCTAGGAACACATCAGAGGCTCGAGACTCTAAAGGCGCCTCACCCCAGTCATAGTGATGAGAAAAAATGAAGTTTTTAAATTATATTTTTTTATGTTCCATAAATCTCAAAATTAAAGTCCAAGAAAGGAGCTACTAATGCTGTGGGAAAATGATTAAGCACCTGGAGATTTTTACTTATAAGTATTCAATGAGTTGAAAAATTATACTTTTGTTCATTGAGAACCTTGTTGTTTGAAATTTTCCTGTTAATAGAAATGGAAACAGCAATTTAAGACAATGTCTTGTCGAAGTCTTTGTAGAATCGACGTGTGGGTGCTTTAAGCTCCTTCTAGGGTTAATATAAGTATAGGTATTCATATTCAAATCATGCGATCACAGTACCTACCTTCTTGAGATCAAAACACCATAAAACTCGATCTTGCTCTAGTCCTTTGTCGCCCCCAATCACCTTCGGAAGCTCGTAACACGATAATAGCTGTATCTTCTACCTACTCTGTATTTTTAGCATGGAACATGCGCGAGCCATGACCTAATACCCCCCAAAAAGGACACCAAATTATGTCACTATTACATTTTCACTTACATCGATTCCGTTAGGGAAGTGTAACTTCCTTTCATCGCAAGAAAATTCAATTCATTCGTAGGAAAATCTCAATTTCTCTCAACATCTCATCCTGTCTTGCAAAGCTGGAGATGGTCCCCAGATCCGCGGACTAGTGAATCGTGTTTACAACTGCCCATTCGGTAATCTATTGTGGGTATTCAGAGGATCAGAAAGCAGAAAAACAGCAGCAGAAAATCAGGCTGAAGCGCGTTCCATGTTTTTGCCATTTACCCGGGGTTTTTTTTTTTTTTTGGGGGGGGGGGGGTCAGCTCTGGGTTTTTCAAATGGTAGGTACAAGGAAAAGCTAGCAGATTTTTCTTCGAAGATTCGCTAATGTAGAGAAGTTACCAAAATCAATTCAATTTTTACTTCCCTCAGCCCACCAGAAAGGTGAAAAGGAAAGTAGGCATTGAATTTTCTATTGAGGTAGGTGTATCTCCTCACGTCTCTTAATAAGTACAGTCATGAGTGTATAGCACAATATGACGGAAGACTAACTTGCAACTGGCTTCGCCCCTCAGTCCCTATCTCCTGAGAAAATCGAATATCGGAACCCAACATGTTCTTTGATATTGTTGACAGATGAGCGCAAATGAAAAGGGAGCTGAAGGCTGAGGCGGTGCGACGTTTCACCCATCTGGTGGTCAAGAAGCCCATGGATTTTTTCCCACGACTTCAACGAGAACGAGGGGTCTTCAACCTGGAAGAGACTGGTTTAGGACGAAGTGAGAACCAGAGCAAGCTGCCTCGAGCTCACCACAATGTTTTCTACCAGCAGTTCCGTCCTATGATCCTCGCATTGACGGTATTCGGTCGACTTGCTATACAAAGAGGTCCTAACGGTAGGTAGCTCCATTGCAACCCTGATTCATGCACCAATTGAATCTACTATGGGTACTGCCGTGAAAAGGTAAAACGCCTTACCTATTATCTCGAAATTTTCTTGAATGTGTTTTTGTCCGTTCCCTGTCCTTACTTTGAATATGCTCCCTTTTCAATACCGAATTGAAAAAACAGAAATTCTTGTAAAAAAAAAAAAAAACGGTGAAGAAACGGGCGTCTAAGATAAAATGCCTTACCTCGTCAAAATTAAATAGGTAAAAACTCCTCAAGGTCGGTATCAGAATTGACTCAAATCATCTGAAGGTAATTTTAAATTCTGAAGTAAAACGCTTGCTCCACGATTCGGCTGAGGCGATATTTTCGGCTCTTCCTCAGATTTTGGTAGGACCTGCACACATAAGGCATTCTTCGGGCCATTCCTTCATTAAGTAATGGGGAACTTGCATCGGTAGGAATTTTGCATATTGAACCTCAAAATCTGATTCAGCGCCCTACAAAACCCCCTGGTGCCCATTTTCAGCTGGTTTGCCCAGGAAATGAGTTGAAAGGGAGCGCGTCACGTCATTTAGGTTCCGCAAAAGGAGGGCGCGCCCAGGCATAAACACAAATTAAAAACTTACAGCTCGTCTGAAAGTTTCGAATGCAGCTTCATCGTTAAGACTCATATAATACTCGTATATCTGTAGGTGTATATATGTGTTACTCCAGACGATATCTGACCCTGGAATCAGTATTTTAAAAAATCCAAAAAAAAATTTAAATTGTCAATAAGATCAAAATAAAGGATGAGTTCGTTGGCCAGAATTGATGGAGTACACCAAGGAGTCAAATTTTGAAAAATTAGGGTGAAAAATTATATTCTATAAAAACTATATTATAAGAAAAATATATTCGGAATCAGTGCAAAATTTCCTACAAGAATCACTCACCAAATCGGCTAAAATGATTCTTTGATAATTCGCTCATTAACTTAATACTGCATGACTGGTTTAGGTGCCCTTGGCTAGAAATTGCAGGTATGAAATACCTGGCACAATACTTACTCGGTACTCCTTGGATTCGTTACGAATAAAACAGGCGTTTCAAACATTTACAAACATTTTTTTTACCAATCAAACGGGACCGCAGGACCGGGGTGAAGTGCGCCATTACTGATTCGTCTCTCGCAAGACAACTTGCAGAAGATCAAGCAAAACTAGCTGGTTGTGGCCTACCAGTGGGCATAGGAAGGTGACGCATCGCATAAATATCGAATTTCATTGGGTATAAACCTACACCCTGGCCTTCGCTTTGTGCAGGTGAATACAAGTGGAAATGGTTTTCTTGGTTGAGTCTATACTGCTTGCTCAACTATGCAATCCAAACCTATCTGGCCGTCGCAATCTGCCGTCAAAGAATCAAAGCTGTTTTTGAATCGACTAGTTACGACGAATTCATTTTTGCCATCCACATCCTCGCCTACATCCAGATGCACTTTCACGTTCCAATCTCATACTGGATTCAAGGGCCTCTGTACGCACGATACCTCAACCAGTGGTCTCAATTTCAGGTGAGTGTTTTCCTTATAGGGAATGAATTTTAATTAATTCCTTGAGAACGGATCACTTTTCCATAAAATTGCAGGTATAACCCAAATCTACCATGAAAACTAATTGGAGTAACAATACGAAAAATAACTAAGTTCATGCCAATCGCTGGTGCTATAGCAATGATTCACTATTAGAGGAATCCCTGGTTATTGTACGCCATCCTGAAGAGCATTAACCGAAGGAATGAGGCATCGTCATTGTTTCAGTGCAGGAAGTTGATTTTTCTTCCTCATTACCGTGAAGCTCGGAAGCTATGTATTTGTGTTCCAGGTCTTCCCCTCTGTGAGAAGACCCATATGTGCCCGACAAGACCGCCCTAAATCTGTTAAATACAAGCTGGATGGATGTGCGCGTCGCAAAGGGTGGCCAGTATGGCTTTAGCCTCATTTCAATGTTCAGGAAAAAGGATACAGACCTGACCTCTTAGTGGTATCACCAAAAGGAGCGTTCATCATTGACATCTTGGTTGTATCCCGCTCAGGATAGAGATCGCTTGCAGACATCAATGACGCAAAAATCCGAAAGTATAAAACAGACGAACTATTACAGGCAGCAGCTAAGCGAGCCAATGTACAGCCGGGTCAGATAAAGGTAATTGGCTCCACCATTACCTGGCGAGGTGTATGGAATGGCAGATCGGCAAAGGATCTGCTTGATAGAAGCAGGCTACCCTAGATTGAATGTTCATCCTAGAGTGGATGACCACTCGATTCCTACCTAACAGGAGGAACCTGCATATGGTCGGCATTCAGGGAAGCAACTACCTATTGATTCAAAAATTGAAACCCTCGGAGAAGGATGGGTTGGGTTGAATACAGGGAAACTTTCTACTATCCCACAGGTTTGTTCCAACAAAAAGCATAATTCGAACATATTCAAAAATCTTCAAGAGACTTTACTTTGAGACTATTCTTATATAGCCGGAATATTATTTGAATTGCTGATTTCAGTTGGAACAAACCCAAGTTCCAGTTCAACCATGCGTTCACAAACAAAACATCCTGGAAATAATGGTTATTCACGTTCATAGCGTGTTTGAAAGGTCCAAACCCAAAATGCTTGTTTCTTTCAGAATGTCGAAGTAACGATGACCCTTGACATGCTTGTTATTGAACAATGTGTTTTCATTCACAGATCGAATGGTTTCTGGTGACAGGAGAAGAACTGAAATTCAGACATAAAAAAGCTACATTGGCTTTTCTGTTGGTGATGCTGCCGACCCTAGCCCTCCTTCTAATTATGGAGAAATACTCGACTTTACACGACCCATTCGAATACCTCCTCCCTCACTTCTTCACCATTGGAAGCACTGCCTGCGTCCTTGGTACTTGGTACATTGCTTGTCTGGAGATCGCATTCATTTCTAAAGATTTGACGAAGCACTTAATCAAGGTAATAAGGTACCCCTGTTTTAAACACAAGGTACTATTAAAAAGGTGGTATAGCACTGAATTTACATACCTACTCAACACAACTACGCTCAAAAGTAACATCAACCCTAAAATAATTACCTATAAGTAAGCCGTATCGACAAACTCCTAAATGATGCGAAAATCGCCAGGTTCAACCATTTCAACCAGGTGATTTCATTTTTTTGTGGTCCGAAAAGTAAGCCATTAGGAATTTACAATTTTTGATTAGGTACCTATCTAAATCCACAGAACCGATTTGGATCAACTCGCTTGTAAATCGTTCAACATTGGGTCGAATGGATTCCTTTACGCATATTGCATATCGCATGAACACACTTATCATACAAACTTATCTTACAAATTTATATACTGCAATACGTATAAATCTATGTATTATAGACCCCCCTACACATGGGTATAATAACGATAAGTTGGGTGCATCTATTTGAATTTAATCCGGAACATGTTTTCAGAGACTCCACTCAAATCCAGACCCAACGTTCCTACAGAAATGGAGGGCCCTCTGGATGAATCTGGGATCACTCGTGACTGACTTGGGCACAAATCATTTTGCCATCATGTCCTCAATATTCCTCACATTCAGCGTCACATTTCTGCTTGGACTGTACAACGCTCTTTCGAAAATCATAATAGGAGATTTCAGCTTGAAAACAATTGGCTACCTCATTGCAAGCGGGATGTCCCTATTAATCATTTACATCGTGTGTGATTCTGGCCATCAAGCTACTTCTCGAGTAAGTTTCAAGTTTATAAGATCGATAATTGATAAGAAAACCTGGACTTCACATAAATTCGCCTGTACTCATGATTATTCATGTTAATTTTGGTCTACTATTCTCAGTCGTTTCTAAGGTTTAGAAACTTGGAAATCTATAATGAGAAGTCATAGTATTTCCATCGATTCCAAATAGAACACAATTTTCATCGTCGAATGAGACCAAGCCAAGCATTGTAGGACCAACCGCTCGCTCCTTATATAAGGGCTCATGTGTTGAACTGCTGGAGAAAAGAGCAGGGAATCTTACTGAGTAGGTGAAATCACCATCCAAGGATCAGTTGGATAGAGAAACGTTAAAATTAATAGGTTACGAATTTCCCAATAATGGGTACTTCCTCTTTTCTATCGAACTAATTCTTTTTGCATTCTTCTTTATTCATTCATTCATTTTGCATTCAATTGAGTAGTACAACAAGGATTAAAAAACAGCTGCCAAGTTGGGTGAGCAGTATAAGTTCTCCACTTGTCAACATTGACGTATAGAATCAGTTACCTAGTTAACATTTCAGCGAAATTGGTTGAGTCCGGAATTAGAGCATGCCTATGACAACACATTTCATATTTGCGCATGCGTAGTAGCTATCAATCATACAATGGGCCATTCCGACTGTTCCTTTTTACTTGTTCAACTGAAAGATTTCAGTGGGAGCTTTCCGAAAAGGTGCAATATGTGGGGTATCCTATGATCAGAAGTGAGCGAAATCGATTGCCGTAAAAAAGATACAGATGACGTCACCCACCCCGCGCCCACCTGGTGTGCACTCTCCGCTCCTCAGAACAGATGACGTCACGCGTGATTTTCTTACCCGTTCGACAGTCAACCTTATGAACACGTTGAGCTGAAAATTAGATCTAACGGGTTTTCAAGGGTGCGCTTCCGACACACCGGAATTTTCCCAATGTGGCGAAATTTATAGGTGATTGTCGTGGAGTCAGCCCTCAACTAAAATCCGAATTTGAGCAAAATCGGTCAATTAGGAACTCAGAAATCGTAGTTGTAATGTACGTTAGCGCGCCCATGCGATCTCTCTACGAGTGGTCCAATGGCGATGAAATTCATAGGGGACTGTCACGGCGCTATCCCGCACACTCGCTGAAAATTGCATCAAATTTGGACCACAACTTCATATAGTTTTGCCTGGGAGAAGGAATTGACCACAGATCGACAGACATACAGACTGACACAGAACCAAAATGGTTCAGAAAGCTCTGAAACGTGAAAATCAATTGGAAATTTGGATTTTCTAGGACAACATGTTTTTTTTTTTTTTTTTTCTTGCACGAATACATCATAGCTTCCTACTTTCGGTAGTGAGAAAGAAAAATATTGGAATGGAGCATTTTGACAAAATGGTTTAGGTTGGTACATGAATGTGTATAGAAGTTGCGCCCATCTACGTTTCGCTTTTTACAGCTGTCTATTATTGTTGTAGTTTAGAAACTAGTTTGTCTGCTGACAAGGGCACCACAGGGGGACGGCCTGTAACTGAAGGATTGCGGGAGCCGGAGGTGGATGAGTTGGGATGGGATAGCGTACTCTTTCATTTTGGTGCTAACTGTCACCATTTATTTACTGCAACAACAGCCGTCCTGTCATGAATCGCCGCCAGAATGTTTAGAGTAAATGTAGGGTGTCTCACGATTCTACCCTCAAATGTCCTGTCAAGACTCGAAATTGCGCCCAGTATTGTGGTACTGACTAACTAATGCAGTTCGAGAAAAAAAACATACTACCTATCAACAATATTAGTGAAATAAAATAATCTATTGCCTCAGGTCGAATCGTATACATCCCAGTGTATCTTGAGATCTCACCTACCTGCTGCACGTGATGATATCAAGTATGAAGTAAGTATGAAACAAGATTCGATTAAGTTTAAGAGATACTAAAGATGACTTTCTAAATTAAAGAAATTCGCACTAATAACGATCAGTATTCTCTCACAGATCGAGTTGATTCTAAGGGTGGTGCAGACTGATCCACCTCAAATACAGCTGGCTGGATTCGTAACATTGAATAGACCACTCTTTATCAGCGTAAGAATGAGATAATTAAACATTTATTCGAAATAAGGCAATTTAATATTAATTTCGAGGAACAATAGAATACAAAAACATCATGAAATGACTGATCATGAATATGAATAGATACTGATAATAAGAGACTGAACGTCATTGGAGATTGAATTGAGAACTTTTCATTGGCCATAAAGAAATGGAAGGTGAAAAAGTACTTTGTGGATAGTTACTATTGTACATAGTTAATGATGAGAATCAGTCCATTAGTCATCGAGATAAAAGTAAGATACCAGCTCTCATCTTAGTCTTTCCTCTCATTATGATGATGAGTATGATTAGCACCCGTAATAGAACAACGTTCCACGGTATAAATTAATTAACATATTTTTTGCTCATGGTAATTTCAATGTTTTCACTCTTGCTTGCTTCTTCATACGTCATAATTGGGCCAGTGTTAAAAACGTGGTATTCAACCATAGGAGCCTCAATGGTCCAATTTATAGATACCGTCTCAATCTCAATGATTTTTTAGTGGCATTTTTAGTAGAAATAACACTACCTTGATATTTCTGCTTATGTTGTTACAGTTTGTCGCAAACACCATCACCTACCTCATAGTGATTCTTCAGTTCAAAGGATAATTTCAAATGGGAGAGACATTTCCTGTGTAATATTGAGATGTTTCTATTCTAATCAAGTTGGTATATTGAAACAAAGTGATACATTGAAAATTGATTGAGTGGTGTAGTAGTAATAAATAAATTGATAACTGCATGTAGTAAAGAATGAAACCTTGGTTTTAGGGTACGAAGGCACTTAAAATTATATCTGTAAGGGGCACCCAGCACTATCCCTGAAATTCTTATCAAAATCGGATAATTATTATGAAAGTTATGGTGCAAGGATTCGCGGTCGAGGAGATCTGCAATGAGAAACGCGAGTGGTATTATCAGTTTGGGGCGGAAAGGGGAAATTTCACCTTTCAAAAATGATCACGATGCTTCCGCTCACGTTTTCAGCTCACTCCAAAGCAGAAAGTATTGAGGAATAATTGTTAACGGAACACAACGTTTTTTCTGATTCCATAACAAGTAATAACCCTAATATAGAGGCTGATCACAATTCTCTTTTACAACTTCATATTGATTGATTTAGTGGATGATGTACCCTTTATTCCAATCCTTCTGATTCTTACAAAGATGTCAAATTGAACGAACTGCAGAGGATAACAAACTTTACTAGGTATTGCTCCACTGGAGCTGTTATGACTCGTTCGTGGTATATCAAAACCCGTAGAAGGGCTTACGGTCATCATTGGTCAACAAAGGTGCTTGCTTCTCGGAATGCTTCATTCCGAACGACCACGAAGGCTCTTGCAATTTCAGCACTCGGTACGGCCCCAGGTACTTTGGTCCAGGTATGACCCCACCGCTTGGTCTGCGGGAATCAAACATTGCAAGTACTCAAGGAACGGATCGTCATAATGTAGTCAAATACAAGAAGACACATTAAGCAAGACGTATTTCATGCAGGGCCCATCACATGGCCTAATCAATGCCTCTTTGGGATGGTGAATTCCATTCAAGAGCTGTCACCTGATTTGCCCAATTATTACACAATACGGGGAATAAGACGTACCATCACCTACCTTCCTTGTAGGAAGAAGAAGAGGGAATCATGGTGTACCTACCATCAGATTTGCCCCCTTCAACCTTGACAAGTTACCTAGCAGATCATTTTAAAAACCATACGATGATTTATAATACCAAAACGTTCATCACTTTTTGGTTTATTATTTTCAATAATGAACCTTTGGAA
>JAEMON010000010.1:20437272-20447650 GCA_030264115.1 Lygus lineolaris
AAAAAAAACGCTACAAATGAGGTATATTTTCTGTCTAGATGAACCATCTACAAAGATCCAATTTTGATATATAGTAAATACCGAGGTACCTACCTCGAATATATCGTGAGGTTCATTTGTTGGGGACAATGAGTACCTAGGTACTTGTATTATTATTATCCAAGGGTTGTGTCATTCATTCATAACGAAATTCAGTAACTAAGGAAGTTTCTCAAAGTATACTAGAAACTTGCCTCTATGTGAAATAGAAAAAAAGTTCCATTCGATCTAGCTAATCTTTGAACGGGGACTTGACCTACTCGGGAAGATTTGCGATTCACACTCTTGTTTCTGCTATTTTATCCGTTAAGCCCTTAATTACTTGTCTGTATCCATCGACGATAAGAATTGCGATCTATTTGGAATAGATGGAAGAAATATACATTCGTATTCGAAGTTTTTGAGCTAGGGCGTTTTGAAAATGCCATCCCCTATTTTCCACCCTTAGAGAAGACGGACGGTAACGCCAAGATTTGGGGCACAACTATACCCCAAATGGGACCGGTCTACCAAAATTCATGTCCATGGTAACTTAGCAAAGTGCCGCGGACGTTGTTTGAACGATTTTTTTTTTTTTTTTTTTTTTTTTTTTTTTTTTTTTTTTTTTTTTCATTCAATTTTTGGATCTACATACGTACTAGTATCTTGAAACGTAAAACATCAAATTTTGAGGGGGTAAAGAAAATGTTTGCGTGCTCGATTCCAAAGATTCATTATTAAAAATAATAAACTAAAATCTGGTGGAAAACAAGAGTTTTATGATGTCAGGTCGTGTTTCCGAGGGATATGCTGCAATTTTCAACGCAGATCTTCAATGCGAATATTCTAATCTACAAAATTGTCTCTACTTACCTAGTTTGATCTTTATTGATCAACATAGGAAAAACTCTGATAAGACCTTCTGAAAATAGTAATGGAAAGAAACCTAATCCACACTGAAAATTGCATCGAAGTAGGATGATAAAATTGTGGACAGTAAGCGTATGGTTAGGATTCGCAGACACACACAACAGACAAAAACACAGACATCGAACCAAATTTGTTCAAGACTCTAAAAAAAACACTAATGCCCAAAACTGCAGAGCCTCCGAAATTCCAGCTGTGCAGCATCAAGGCCCAATCAAAAAGTATAGGTAGGGTGAACAATAGTAGGTACAATATGAAGAGGCAGAAATATCAAGAATAAGACGGTAGCTACGTGAAGTTGTATACACGAATTAATCACTTTGGAAGGATGGATCTTGAACAGTCCAGATAGGCAAGGAACGCACGACTCCGAGGTCGTGATGGTGAAGAAAACCTTACGCCCGACTAGAGACCAACAACAAACTAACCTCAACAACCTAAAAGGACTTACAGCTGTTTTGAGTACGTCAGATTTACGATGTTTATGAGGCTGAAGATCAATATTTTGTCAATGAAGCATTAGGTATTTACGCAGTTCTCTTTATTTGCACGGAATCCGAATGAATTAAAGATATAATAGTAAAAATGTATGTAATTTACGGGATGTGAGCCTCATCAGGTACCTGTATAACGATGCCATTTATTGGTACCCTCGACTGGATCGGGATCCCATGATTGAATTGATTGCTATTGGACGAATTGAATGCGTTCTGTATCTTTCACGAAGATCTGATAATGATTTACATCTCGAGTAGGCATGTACTTGTAGCTTCTATCTTGAAAAGAGAGTCCATAAATATTATGGGATAGCCTAAAATACCTAGGTACGTAATTGTGATAAATGATACCGAAATACACATTACTATAATTTTAACAAGAAGCTAGGCTTTGGGGTTCCATTCAAGATAACAGAAAATTGGATTTCGTGGAGAGGATGGGAAATTATCGTACTGGATTTCTGTAATTAACTTCATCCTCTCAGCAAAAAGAAAATTGGATTTAAAAAAAGTGTCATTGATGCAGCATGAGCTGATGAGCGAATTTCCGAAGAGCAATTTTAACTGATTTTTCGGGTGATTCTTATAGGAAATTTTAAGCTGATTCCGAATATACCTTGCGTTCGTTCCTATGTTTAAGATGGTAATTTACACCAAAAACCTTAAAAAACACGTTTTTTCAGCGATTTTTGAATATACATTTTCATAATTTTACCACTCCAAGAATGCTGGCCAATGAACTCATCCTTGGTCTGAATCGGATTTCCATGAACAATGTTTTCAAAAATGTGGATGACTAAAATGTTGAAGACATTTCAACAGCTTCATTTTCTTCGAAAATTCGCTGGTTATATTAATGAATAAATACTTACAGTATAGATAATTATAACAATAAAAGATACCAAATTGATAAAATATTAATTAAAATAATTGAACAGTACCTACTTAATGTATCATTAATTTAAATTGAATTGGATTATTGGCTATTGATTGATGATTTTAAATAACTGCCTGATGTCGTAGTGATATAAATGAGCGGTGGTTGGCTGAGGTCTGCTGGTTGGGGTCAGTTAGGATAAGTCAAACCAGCAGACCACAGTCAATCACTGCGTGTTCTGAACATGACCCTAATTATGAACATGTGGGTTTTCACATTCAATTTTGTTTATTTACTCTTTTTATCAACCCTACTTACTTGTTTCTCCTGTGGTTTTTGTTTGGGTTTTTTTTTTTGTATTTTTTTGGAACCCCGATTTTCAATAACATTTCCCAAAAACGATTGAAGGCATGTACTATCGATTCTACTCTATTTTCAATAATAGTTTCCATGAAAGTGCGAGAGAAAAAAGAAGCAATGGCTCAATAAATTTTCCTCGGGAATTCGCTAAAGCAATATTCCCAGTGGGGAAAAGTGACTAGAATGTTATTATGTAATGATTGCAAATGATGATATTTCTGTGATCATACCTCCCTGCCTCACTTCTTTTTGTTTTTGGCAAAACACATAATAATCACACAACATCAATAGTTACATTATATTATTAACTAATTGGGTTGCGTATAGTTAGGTAGAAACTCCATACCATTTCATAACCCCCGAGTCGGAACAGGAAAACTGACATTTCCCGAGACTGTAATAGCCTTTTACCAATTGGAGTGTTAATAAAAAGCCGATACAAGTAATAAAAAGACCGAAAAAGCGTAAAAGGCGCGTGGCTATCTGTTTCGCCCGAACCTCCTTCGTCAAGCTAATCTCTTCTGACCCTTTTTCTGTCAACACGGTGGATACAAAGCTATTACGCTGTTCCCGAAATAGGTTCACCCTTCAGTACCCCATCTGTGTGAAAGCCGGTGTTAAGGGCAACTTTCTTTACACATTCCGCTCGAGTAAACTGCCCAATTGCCCTTCAACATCCCTCCTACAGACTACAATTCAAAATGGAGCCGTCTGCGAAAAACATCAAAGTGACACAGTTGTCGCTCGAGGATGTTTTACGACGGATATAAGGCGATAGCAACAATAATGGACAAATAAAGGGAAAATTACGCTAAAATTCCGAATGGGACGACAAGTACCTACGTAAGTGAGTCAAGGGCGTATAGAAGGTTGAGCAAGCAGGGCAGCTGCACCATTAGACAGTTAAGAGGATTGCTTTTTTTTTGTTAATTCAAAGACGCAGGTAACTAAGACCATAGACATACAAAATGGTAGTAATTTATTGTCCTAAAATAATTCAATTAGAAAATTTAAAATTATAACCTGCCTCTATGGACTGAGAATGCTCAGCGTAGGTACATAAATTTGAATTGACTGACGATCTTTTCGAAGAAATTTTGAATTTATTTTGCGCAACCACGAGACGATTGATTAAAATAGGATTTTTTTTTTTCAAAATAAAGAAGATTAGGGAATGGGTTTTTATGTAATTTGTTCGTAACATTAATTTTATGAATTCACCTCATTTTATTTTAATGGCATTTTGTGTTGAGGAATAATTACTTAATTATACTGTCTTACTGATTATAATTAATTTGATCGCATCGCTCTTGCTTTCAACCCTGAAGATATTGATAATTTTGTCGGTGGACAGTAGTTCGCTTTCAAAGACTTGTTCTCTTATATGCTCTGACAAAATATCCATAAGGAAATGTAGTTAGGAGTTTTCCTCATCAGACATTCGGGAATTCATCAGTTACGTCGATACGATGCCTTCAATCCCTTAACATAAACCAGGCACCATTGTGTGCCCCTGAACCTGACCTGACATAACACTCTCTTGCAGTGAATTGCCATATCGAAATTCAAGAGCTCACCGGGTTATTACCCGACGGAGCCCTGTATAACTCGATGCCCTGTAGGTATAAGATGATGCTGCATGATATCCCTGATCTTGTTGCTTTTGAGGGTTTTGACAATTTCATCCCCTATTTTCTACCCCTTCAGAGCAGACTGATGGTATCGGCAAGCTTCAGAGCATCACATCTAGGCCACAAATGGCGCCGGTTTGCCAAATTCCACGGTAGATAACTAAGCAGTGTCGGATTTTTTCAACCTATTATTCGATTTTTTTTATTATTCGATTTTTGGATTCTATGGATCTGGAAACGTGAAACGTGAAATTAATTTTGAGGGGTGGGTGTAAAAACTTCGCGTGCTCGATTCCAATGGTTCAGTATAGAGAATAATAAACCTATATAATGTTGTCCTCAAAAATCCACCGAATAGAAGCGTCTCGAATAGTCTATGAATTAGAGGAAGCTGGGAAAACGCATGAGTACACCAGAGCAGTGAAAGGTAGAGTACGTTAGTTAACCCAGAAAGAAAGAAAGTGAGTACACCCGAAGTAAGGGTGAATACCCCTGAAAAGCATTTATTAATTAGGTATAACAACAATCGTCAAATAACTAACTACCCACGTATGCGTACTTAAAATAAAAACCATTTGTGAATACATATTTTAAAAAAAA
The DNA here is from genome assembly GCA_030264115.1 of Lygus lineolaris. Classification (NCBI taxonomy): domain Eukaryota; kingdom Metazoa; phylum Arthropoda; class Insecta; order Hemiptera; family Miridae; genus Lygus; species Lygus lineolaris. The sequence goes on from JAEMON010000010.1 coordinate 20,442,183, forward strand.
TACTGGCGTATACTGGGTATACTGACGACTCACCCCACACCTCGCTGGGTGTACTTGTTAAGGGTGGGAAATTGTTTTTTAAAAAATTGGATTGAAAATGGTTGTTTTTTTCTCTCATTTCTGCTGAGTGATGAGCTTTCGTTCGCAACACACTGATGTTATCACCCCGGAAGCTACCAAATTAGGAGATCTTTTTTCCGACGTTTTCATCCAGGAGCTGAGGCTTTAGTTTGGGAGGACAGCAAATTTGAGCAATGTCTATTCGTGTTTTATTGAGGAATTTCAAAAATTGAAGGATTGAAGGTATTTGATTCAGGGATTATAGTTATTGAATCGATATGTTGTTGGGGATGATATAGTGGTTACTCGTTCTGAAAGGAGTCCAAAATATGAGTATTTTGTTTGTTATGTTAGGTTTAATTCAAGGTGTTCAAATAACTACTGGGAAGAAACGTCTGAGAGAAAAAATTACGGGGAGAAAATGTGAAAGTTGTTGTAGATTAGAATTCATGAAAAAAAAAAATCTGCTAAAGAGACAACAGCATTCAGCGAAAATCAAATTACTTTCACTTTTTTCGAATCTAGTCGCACTTTGAACCTTGTTAGAAAATGTGAATTACCAACATAAACTTACTTATCTACCATTAATTTAAACTTGTCAAGTCTCTCTCTGTCCTCGAATCACCCCACATTCACCCCTTCCCACCACTTTCTCTGGGATGGAGTGATTTTATTGATTGAAGTTGGAATTGGCTTAGGCGTTGATACTGATTGGAGTTCCCTTGAGGTCGCTCCGAGAGACCAATCAACCTTTGACTTTCCAATAAATCGAGCGGACAATAGTTGACTCTCATCCACTCCTATAGGGGATGACCAAGAACATTTCTGCAAACACACATTCGCCACCTATCATTATCAGGCGTAATAATACAAATCTTACTTAGTGCTTTCTTTTCTTTTTTGGTTCCGAGTCTACCGAGGTAGCGGAAGCATTGTTTTCACTTTGGGAAGGTGAACAATAAATTGTTTACCTCCAAAATCAAAATTGCAACTCGCTTTTTACGTTTTAGACCTTCCTGAACAATTTTGGTTTCGTGTCTGTCTGTCGTTCTGTATGTATGTGTGTCTGGGAATCCTTGCAACACGCAAGCTTTCCACAATTTCCATACGATTTTGATGAAATTTTCAGGGATTACGCGGGTTACCCCCAGATGATGGGCCTCTATGAAATTCATTACCAGCCGACCAACGGTAGCCTCTGAGCATGCGTAAACAAGAAATCCTTGAAACATCAATTTCTCGCAACCTAATGGTCCGATTTCGCTAAAATTTGGAGGACAGTTGAGGAGCAGAGATTCGATAATGACCTATTTTAAAATTGAGAAAAACTCGAAAATTAAGGGGTTTAAAAAGAAACTCAAGAGGACATTTTTTGTTGAAAATAACCTGTAAAATAACTCCCCGGAGTTTGTCCCAACTTAACGGTAGACATCAAATGTGTAATGGTAAAATGTTTATAGTAAAATCGCTGGCTTGATTACTCGGTAGTTTTCACCAGACTCACAAGGCGAATGGAATTCTCTTCAAAAACCGAATAGAAAGCACTATGAACAATTTTTAACTATTAAAACGATAATTTTCGCCTGATTTTTGATGATTTGGTTGGTAGGTTCCTACGTACGAATTTTCATAATGACCAAATAATACCGAGTAATCGTTCTGCGAAGTAAATTAAAATTTACAACAAACTGAAAAGAATCCAGAACGAGCAAACTGCGCAAAACTTCTGCGAAGCACTCTTCTTCAAATGATTGTCTGGGATTCGAAGTGGTAGAGACCTTATTATGGCAGCGCTGTAATCCATACCGTGACTTGTTGCAAAGAATTTAAAGATAGATCCTAACTCTTCTTGTTAGAAACGAAACTTTGAGACCCTGAATCAAAGTTGTGATTGTATCAAATATTATTCCTTGAATTGGGTACCTACTAATTTATTTTTATTTATTCATTATTGATTCCGCAACTTGGAATACTCAACGAGTCAGAGAGATCTGGTCTACAACTATGGTTATGGAAGATCTTCTGGTCCTCTCGTGAATGAGTTTATAAGATTAGAGAAAATTCCTAACAAATCATGAGTTTGAATGGAATGGAATGCCATTGAATCTGAGGATCGGTTACTCACATATTGCCTTCTTGGTGGACACATTCCTCGCGTAGCCCATGGGATAGAGAATCGCCCAGTAACGATCGATGGATACGGCCACGAGACTGAAGATCGAGATTGTGCACAACACGATGAGAAGAGATAACGTGAAAAGACAGGGGTACGATTGTTTGGGCAACTCCATTTTCGTCAATATTGCGCAAGGGATACCTGTAACAGAGGAAATCAAAATTAGTTTTGAAATAGATATCAAAATAAGTTTGGAAAAATATTACAATAGAATATAGTAGTGAGGTACCTACAAACCCACTCAAAACCCCCAGGTATGAATGTTTGCCTATTGGGAGGACAATATATTATGATGGCTTCCACCTACTGACCAATATCACCTCAACACTGACCAGCCTAATCGTGAAGATACTTTTCTCATGGTTTCTACAAGAAATTGGCTAATAAAAAAAGTAAACAAATAAGTACCTATCATTACATTTTAGCATGGAGCATGATTTAGCCATAACCTAACTGTCAAAATACGTTACAAAAAAGTCACATAAACGTTACGAAAAAAATGTCACATAAACGATACGAAAAAACGTCTGCCAAGTTGGGAGGGCAGTATAGCTTCCTCACTTTTGTAACATGGACGTATAGAATTAGTTAGTAAACATTTCAACGAAATTGGTAGAATAGTTTCGGAGTTAGGAGCATACCTATGACAAAGAATTTCAAGTTTGCGCATGCGCAGTAGCCATCACTCATCCAGTTGTGGCGAAATTCATAGGTAATCGTCTTGGAGTCAGCCCTCAGCTACCCTCCAAAATTGAGCCACATCCGTCCATCAGGAACTAAGAAATCGTAGTTTCAGGAAATTTACGTTAGCGCATGCTCAGAGGCTGGGTACTAATGGTCCGATGGCTATTCAATCAATAGGAAACTATGTAGGGGCTACCTCAGACAATCTTTGAAAATTTCATCAGAATTGGTCAAATAGTTCCGGAGTTATGGCTATGAAACTCATTTCAAAATTGCGCATTCGCAGTATGTATTACTGTTAGAATCGTATAGAAATTCGAAGGTAATTGTAAACCTCCAACTACCCTCCGAATATGAGCAAAATCGGTCAATTAGGAACAGAGAAATCGTAGTTTCAGGAAATCCACGTTTACGCATGAGTACAAGCTACTAGTGGTCCGATGGCGATGAAATTCATAGGGGACCCCGTAGGCTCTAATCCGCGTGATCCCTGAAAATTTCAACGAAATTGTTCGAGTAGTTCCAGAGCCCCATGACCATAAATTTCAAGTTGGCGCTTGCGCAGAAGCTACTACTGATCCAATCGTGATAAAATTCATATGTGATTGTCTTGAAGTCATCCCCCAACTGCCCTGCAAATTTGAGCGAAATAGGTCAATTAGGAACTGAGATACAATGGTTTCAGGAAATTCACGTTAGCGCATGCGCTCACGCTACTAGCGGTCCGATGGCGATGAAATTGGTAGGGGACCGTCACGGGACTAACCCGCACAATCCCTGAAAATTTCATCAAATTTAGACCACATCTTCACATAGTTCTGTCTGGGACAAGGAATTGACCACAGACCGAGAGACAGACGGACGGACAGACAGACAGATAGACAGACACGGAACCAAAATTGTTCAGAAAGCTCTGAAACGTAAAAAGCAAGTGGAAATTTGGATTTTGGAGTACAAAAATTATTATTATTTCCTGCACGAATACAAAGCTTCCTACCTTCGGTATTGAGGAAGCAAAAAATGTCACAAAAACGTTACGAAAAAATGTCACAAAAATGCGACCCAAAGTTTTCTGATGATTTTCACGTACAACCAATCGTTGCTTTGGAAATATAACTTCCTAATTCTCCATCCCATAAAAATAGTTCACCACTCGATGGAAATCTCTGACTTTATTACACATCACACTACATCACATCTTGCCAATTTCCCCCTCCTTCCACATCCTTCGGATAATTTCTGGTAAGTAGATAAACAAAGAAATTTGGTTCGTTTTCAGTTTTGCATTATGATAGGTACCTTCACAACACATGAAGCACACTGGAAGAAGCATGTTCCATGTTTTTTTAATTTTAGCCAGTAGGGCTGATGGAGAACTAACTGGGTAATAGGGATGCAGGGGGCTGCCACCCTGCGCAGGCGCAGAGAGCCGAGTTTTTGATCCTTAATCTTTAAAATGTGCCCCCTTGGAGTACTCCAAAAATGTAGGTAATCTCTCCCGAGTTTTCAAAAATTTTCGTCGAAAATTCGCTAAAACCCCTCTTAGAAGTGGGTTAAAATCAGCCAGATTTTTCGAGGTGAAAATCCCGCTATGCTTGAAACGGCCTTTGTTGTTATTATTTTGTCATGACATTGTTCATGGAAGTCCATAACATAAAACGCTAGTTAAAATGATAACGTATTACCGAATCTTCGCCGAATCATATTACCGAACTCTTAACTGTTGGGTTTTGAGTACATTCTGAGTACTTTCGAATGAGTTGGGTATTTAATAATTGCGTAAAAACGAGAATGTACCGGTGAAGAACGTGGTACGTAAAAGAAATCACGTGAGGGAAAATCCACCGTATCATTCCAGGGTTTTGTTTTACTCATCCTCTCTATCAAAATGGTTATTATAGAGAGTTGAATGATGAAGATTAATTCAACATTCACAAAATGTAACAACATTTTCAACGTTAGAAGCCCTGATCCATATTCCAACCCATTAAAATTTTTACGGAGCTTAGAGTACCCAAACAACATCCTTTTCTCATTAGCTCGGATCAGAAAGCTGAAGCTCGGAAAATAAGCTTCCGGAAAGAGCTTTTACTCAATTAGAATGCGAATAAAAGGATAATAGACGGTTTTAGCCAGCAATATTATTGTTTGCAGTTTTATTATTCCATTGCTGAGTATTGCTTCAATTGTTCATAAAACTCACCTGGATGCATAAAAGCACTTGGGCACTAGCGGTCTCGTTAGGTATAATACTAAAACCTCCACATAGGTACCAGAATTGAACACCGAGAATCGATTCTATATTATCCTATTGCCAATGGGCTCTGTATTGCCCGAAAATAGCGATGTTTTAATTTTTGGTTGTTCAGCATTCTATCGTCATGAGCATGGCGAACCGGTCATTTCTAGTTTTCTGAAAATTTAATGGTGACATACTGTGAAGGCCACGAGGAAGCTTCTGCGCCATGTCCTTTGCAGTGTATTTTCTTCAGATTGCTTAGTAAGAAAAATGGCTGGTCGGTTCCCGTTCCTTTAGAACCAGCCTGTA
>JAEMON010000010.1:20488167-20500163 GCA_030264115.1 Lygus lineolaris
AAATGAATAGAAACAACCACCAAGAGTAGGTACCTACGCCATATTTCTAGAAAAAATCGAATAAAATCCAGGGGGGATATACTAATGGTATTCGGCTTAGAATGTATTGAGATGGAAGTTACCTGTCCCCAGCGCCGAGGGAGTTGGTGACATTGGAAAGCGGTACAGACGGATAGTATCTGGCGTATATCTCAGGCTTTCTAGGTCGAAGTAACACATCTCTGGGACACTCATCGGAACTGCATTGACTCAGCATCTGGAACGTAGGTACTTCATATGAACGTATAGCACGTTTTACCAAAACTCTCACAGAACTCTTTCGGGTGAAAACATAGGTGGTGGCTTGTAAAGAATAGCATGTTGGGTAATGCCGGATCGACATACAATGGGCGCCGCGTGACAAATGTTACCCGAAATCCTCATCCTGTCATTTAGGAGGAACGATGGCAGAAATATTTTAAAGTAGCCATTAATTTTCTGAAATGGTTTGAATTTTAACGTTTCAAAAATAGGAGGCAAAACAACGGGCGGGAAATACTGCAAACATAATCAGAAAACGGGCGATTTGATTGGTCCCTGAGTATAATATCCATGAAACCAAAAAGCCGATGGCTGAGTTTGCATGAGCATTCTACTAAAAATGTATAGTACCTATTTAATCAGTAAATAATTCAATTTATTAGTAGAATAATTGTAAGTAGTACATATTTGATTAGTAATATAATTTTCCAAAAAGTTGGTTTTTTGCTTCCTCACTACCGAAGGAAGAAAGCTATGTATTCGTGCAAGAAAACAGACAGTCTTTCTGTGGAATTTGTGAATGAATTGCGAGTGTAAATTTTAGTGGGGAAACAATTCACACCAGACAAAAGTGGTCACAAGGCTTACACTAGCTTGGTAGAATCGGGATCGGAAGCAAAATCAAACAAAATACTGTGTAGTAACTCAGTTGAAGTAGGTAAATGTATAGGAAATCAAGGTCCAGAATCGAAGTTGCCTAAAAACCATTGAGTTCTGATTTGACAACTTACTCGAAGCCGAATGGGGAAAGGAGTTTGGAATTCTAGTTACAAGACTACAAAAGGTTCCGAGCTCGAAACCGCTTGTTTTCACGGTTTCACCCAGAGTAAATACGTAATGGCTTCCTGAATAGATGTTTATCTTCAAATGGAGAATGTAGCGTTCAGCACTGGTCTTGGAAAACGAAGCGACAATCGATGCGAAGGGCAGGTACTTACGAGGAATTTCCATTCGAAATGGCTACTCGGCTTCCACTCTACCGTTCTTCAGAAGTTCCCCCTCAATCGGATACGGATCGGAAGGAAATCAACAACCTCTCCTGATTCCAGAGGACAAACGCAATATTGATCTACTCTGAACAGTCTTGTTGATTTACGAGTATATTTTGAACAAATTGAGGTCTTTTTGTCCAATTATTTCTTTAAAGTGGACAATATAACGACTATTTTTATTTGGGAAATTTGTGAGTTATTTATTTAATTAGCTGATCTGATAGGCAGAACAACACAAGGTATGTGGTAGGGCGAACAGGTAGGTCGGTCTTCTCTGAGGAGAGTGCTACAATGTAATCCTTGGCCTTCCTGACTAGGTTAAAATCAAGTTGATCAAGAAGGAGCTGCGTCACAAGTCTGGAAGGGTGTGAATATCACGTGGTTATTCTGCCTATCAGATCGGCTCAATGAATAGATAACCCATAAAACCCCCAAATGAATCACTGGTAATCGGAACTGAGGGCATATTCGGTCTGCTATCCTATTGTGGTGATTACTGCCGTACAACCTCTTGGTTACGGGTTGTAACCCTTGGCATTTGGCTTTCTTGACAATAGGTTAAATTAAGGTAATCAATAAGGAGCCGTATCACAAGTCCGGAAGAGTGCGGATATCGCATAATTGTTCCACCCATAGCGTACCTATATTTCTGCCCTTAGAATACCTATGATACCTGTAAATGAATAACCCACAAAACCCCCAAATGAATAGCTGCTAATTGGAACTGAGGGCAGACGAAATAACGTCAGTTCCACCATCGCACCATCCTATTGTAACATACTATTTTTATCAGCAACAAATTTTCGAAAAACCCTCCTCCACAAGAACCCAAACAACTCGATAAGGTTATATTTTCAAGATTACCTCAATGAAAAACGAGTATGCATTCCCCAAACTTTCTGTCCTACCAAAATTTAACCAAATTTCAATTCGTTATCCTAACTATCTCCAAAACGTTTCTATATGGCAAATTTGATCCCTCCATCAACAGAAACACATGGACACCGGGAAACAGATGAGCTCCGGTCATTTCCGATCCTCCATTTAGCACGTTTTTGGAAGGCTGACCAGTGGACCAACAATTTGGAACAATAAAAGATAAAACAAAATGCACGTCAGTTCGCCATTAAAACCTCCATCGCACTCGCACCGACCAACATCAGTGTCGGGTGTTCCGTAAAAGTGCTATATAAATTAACTGAGGAGCCCTCCCTTCGTTGCCGTTGCTTCCTATCTGATTCATGGGAGAGCCATAAAAGTCATTTATTGGGCGTTTAGTGCTCTCGATTTCAACTGGTCGTAACCCCGTTCAATCTTGGAGGGAGTCGACAAATATTTTACTGTCAGCGAAATGTACGAACTTGTAGAAGTACGGTCTTCTGGCATTCTTTAAGATACTTGAAAATGGCGTCCGTGACAAATCCATTGTATGAAGAAAAGATGCAATAGCTACCGTTGATTTTATCACATTGATAATGGTATTGATGGAGCAATTACCTATCTAGAGATCCGTCCACATTTATCTTCCAAAGTTGAGCGATATCAATACATGAGGCCTACGTACCCTTCACATTTGCACAATATCGAACCAATAATAGTTCGTGAGAAATCGGTGTCTGGGGGAATTCCTTTGCACTTAAGGTGCGATCAAGTTCGTAGGGTACCATCCAGGGGGTAGCTCCACATACTCCCTCATATTGTCAAATTCAGAGGAATAGTTTCTGGGTTTTGCTTGGAGCGAAGGATATTGATCACAGAAACTAATCTAATTTCTGATTGACAGATTTCTGATCGTAAACAGTCGAAGCACAAAATCTTTCGAACCAGTTGAAAAACAGAATAAAAGAGTAAAAATGTTGATTGTCGAAGATAGGTAATTTTGGTTTATTATGTTCAATAATGAACCTTTGGAATCGAGTACGACGTTTTCTTAACCCCCTAAAAATTATATGTTTTACGTTTCAAGATATTACTTAGAAACCAAAAACCGAATTTACAAGAAAATCCGTCCGCCCGCCGTACGTGGCACTTTCCTAAGTTACTAGACCAGAATTAGGTAATGCAATTTGGTAGGCATACCAGCTCCATTCTGGTTGTGCCCTGAAGCTTGGCGCTACCGTCAGTCTTCTCTAAGGGGTAGAAAATAGGGGATGAAATTATCAATATGCGCACCAGCTCGAAAACTTCAAATAGGAAGGTATATTTTCTCTATCGATTTCAAATAGCTCAGAATTTTTAGAGTCGAATGAGGCCTCCCGGAGAATTTTAGGACCAACCGTTCGCTCCCAACAAGGACTTGACGGTTGAACGAACAAAGATCTGAAACGCAAGTGTGAATGGCAAATCCTTTTGAGTAGGCCCAATTTCCGTTCGAAGACCAAAACTGATCAAATGGAACTTTCTTTTTTCCTCACCGAACCGAGTTTCTTGTTTACTTTGAGAAGCATTCTTAGTAACTGAATTCCATTATGAATGAAGGACTCAAAACTCTCGGATAGTAATAATTACAAGGTAGGTACTCATTGTGCCCAAGAAATTATTGTGATATTCACCATGAATTACGGTAGGTAGGTACTTTCTATTAACCAATAGGATCTTTGCAGATGAGCGATCTATCAAAATAATAATCCGTTGTGAAATAATTTGAAGCGTTTTTGCTGACTCCTTGGACGAAGCTGAAGCTTCCCTAACCCTGTTTGAGAGGTAGCAAAATTATCTTTGAAATCTTCAACTGGGGACGCGAGCGTATCTCAGAAAGGTTAACTGGTATGTAATGAAAGCTAACGCCAGTAAAACTCACCAAAATGCCCAATTTACCCATCGTGACCATCAAAACTGGAATATGTTCGGCCAAGGGTTGAGCCAAGTGAACCAATTGTTTCAACAATCCGTCAACATTTTCCAAAAGAAGTTCTTCGTCCAGTCTTACTCCTGAAATGCCCAATAAATCCATCAGTTTTTTATTTGCAGAATATTGATAAGACAACACGAACGTCGAGTACGATAGATTGAAGTTAAATTGAATAATTCGAAACAACACTTGTCCACTATGCAGAACAATATATACATGACTATTGACTAGTATAATAATTACTTCAGTCACTTTACCATATAGTACAACATCAAGAACCACCAAATACAACTAATAACGACTCCCAATGATGAGTGTTTACATACTAAACTTTAGTTTCGTGTACATAGAGGCTTCTGACATGGCTGATATTTATAGGGGATCATATAGAGCCAAACCGTCATCCATTCCTTCAGACACAAAGTACATACCTGCTGCAGATGCCATTTCTTCCAATTCGTACATATTGGGGGAAGTACACGAGATGGTAGTCCACAAATTGGTTTTGAAGGGTTTTGGTGCTTTTAGTACGTCAGTAGGCTCAAACCAAACTGTAAGAAATACAGAACTGTCATTGAGATGGATAATATGAGTGATTTGTGGAACGTGGATAAGAATACATTTGATAATTTCTAACAATATTGTCAAGAATTAACAAGACCTATCTAACTCAGGAAAAGTTCTAACTCAAATTGTGTATTCTTCTTCTTCAATATTCAGGGATGAGTGACCTTGAATCCATCGATTTGACGTTTGACACCCTTCCATAAAGGTAGTAATTTCAGTAAATGGCACATGCCACTGACTACAATCAACAAGAGACAACAGTCAAGTTCAAGGACAACTTGAATTGACAGCGTGAGCCCAAATATAACTAATAATTCGGGGACTTCCACAAAAACCTGGGCTATTATCTTTCTGGATGGGAAAATATTATGTAGGTTTTAAGAAGAAAAGAAAAATGGTATGAATTACTGCCTTCCCTTTTTGCTGCAGCATGTGGATTTCGTATTGGTTTATCGAAGCATTTAACTCTAAGTACGATAATACTAGGTTTTAATAGCATTCAATGCAAGCATAATTACATTTTAAAATAATTGAAGAAGTAGAGTAAGAAAATTATGATCCAATAGGCTCAGTGATAATAATAAATGTGATTTCAAAAGCGATGGCGAACCAGTCTACAGTGTGGGATCTGTCTGTCAGGGTTAGTGTTAACTATTAATTTCCCTTTCAAAGGAAATGGAGGCTGCCAAAGAAAAAAGATGGGGATGGGGGGTTTGAAATAATAACGATATTAATGAAGGTGTCAGTTTCAGGCTTGAGTTGTGAAGAAAGACTTTCAAGGTTTTCAGTGGATCCGATACAAACTTAACCGAGGAATCGATGGAAAAGGTGCTGGCAATAAATAATAATAATAATTATGGCGTTTTATACCGGTACAAAATTGTACGATCAAACTGGTTGACAGAACAATGAGGAAAAAATGTATGTCCAATTACCTACCTGGAATATTATTATTATATGAAATATTTAAAACCGATTCAATGGTTTCGGCAGGTATGTTCCCATCTATGACTACGAAATCGCTCGCAGCCAATAAATTCCCATTCTCCTCGATCTGCAACATGTAATTCCACTTTTAACATATTCAATTTTTTGAATAATGACAACAATGATATATTATTAAAAAATTTCATTTAAATCGGAGTATCAAAACTAATTCATGGGGTTTACTTATGTTTTCTTGATGGATACAACCATTTCCGTATAGCGCAAGAAGGAATCCTTCATTTTGCGGGATATTACATTGCGTGTTAACATTTTTCTTTATTGGCATGTTATATGCTACAGCCGTTATAGTCAGCTATACCTAATACAATTTCCCAGCAGATGGTAATACAAAATTATATCTGACTGTTCATGAAGTCATATAGGACAGGGTACAATTCCAAATTTTTTGACGTCAAAATGGTGTGTAGGTTGAATGACTGATGACTTCTTCCGACATTTTCTTCAAGAATTTCACTTTGGTTGATGAGTGGGCGGTACATTCCGATATTACCTATGCGTTGATTCGATTCTGAATCCTCAACGCAGTGTCTGCATTGGTATGATTCGATTATATAATATGGTGTCAATGAAAGCGTTTAGATGGAGGGGTTTAGATGGTTTAGATTGGGTATCTTTGGAACCACAGTTTCGAATTTGGAGGGCGGTTCAAGATTTGTATCTGCTTCATATATAAACTCTTTCTTCCACTTACTCCAGATTTTTTTTCTGGACCAGAGAGCGTTTCTCAGTGGGTGGAAATTGTGGAGAAATGAATGGGAGGGCAACGGCATTCATTAGCTTCTCGGTCTGCTGCTTCCTTTCATGGGACACCACAGAGGCCCCGTGTCCAGTAAAAGGTGACTCTGACACCAGTTGTCTTCAACCGTCCTACAATTTGGAGAACGGCTGCTTAGATCTGAGTCAATTTCCTAATAAATTTGGCTGTGATGCTCTTCGAGTGAGTTATGATGACGATGCTAGAGGTTATTGTGTATTCGTCGTGACCTTACGTAAGCGAATCCAATATGGCATAAGTATGTCTCTGTAGATTGATCGATGCATGTTTCCATGAACGGAAGCCCTGTTAATTATATAATACAAGAATGACAAAGGGGCAGCTTACCCTCCCCTTTTGTTCAGAATTGAATAATCGTTTTAATTGCTAGTAGATATACGAATCTCAGCCATTCTTTCTGCATCTTTGGTATCAATTTTAGCTATATAGTATACACTCCGCTCAGATGGTAGATTTTTGCGTAGGCTAGAGGGGGTTGTCTAACTTCCATCAGCAGAAAATTTTTCGGGGTCTTCTCCTAGAACTATTCTTTGACCTACATAATGCACTTATAATCACCCCACCCCCCAATTCTCTTAATTTAGCATTAACACGTTATTATTACATTTTTTTCGTATTCACATCCCTTTGTAAAGATTTTTTACTTGATTCTTGGATCAAATCTCTAGATTAGGTCGAGTAAAGGGCATTATTTTGACTATTGTGTAGGAACAGGCCATATATGGAATTGGATTTATCAAATTTAGGTAAAGTGAAATACTCGTAATATGGGTACCTAACCATTATTATTATTATTATTATGTATTGCTTCAATTAGGTAATAGGAGGATTGTGATCCGCCCGCATCCACCAATGAATACCTAGCATAAGAAGGATTAAAAAATGTCAACTGAAAAATATCAAACTTGGTAATAATGAAATTTATATATACACTACCCACCTGTAGAGATAAAAATATTGGAATGGTTTGAATACTGGTATTATAATTTAATTCCACTAACCTGTGTTGGAGAAATATTTGAGTGGATTTCCATGTCACCAACACCAATTTTGGCGTCGCCTTTTATGTCTATGAGAGCGCCGTAACAGGCTGTACGTCCTTGGTCGACTATACGGACACCACTAGTATTCTGTTCGAAGAGTGTAATATAAGGGTTATTGCTCGCATAGATATCCAAACATAGTCAAAGGCTACTTCTTTAGTTTATGATGAATGAACGGCGAAAGCTTACTAGATGCTTAACGCTTTCCATCAAAAATTGTCCAAACTGATCGTTGCCCAATGTTGAGATGAATGAAGTAGTGGATTCCGAAGAACTACCGGAGTATCGAAGTTTACCTAAACAATCTGCTATGTTCCTTCCGACTCCTCCCGGTGTCTGGGAAATTTTTCCTGGGAGAGATCTGCCATCTGCCTGCAAGAAAAAAGATCAGATCATGAATTTCTGTTTTCTTCTCAATCGTGAACATCGTGATTGGATCAGTAGTGTCCAGTAGAAATCCTCGAAACATCAATTCCTTACAGTCTAACGAACCGATTTTCCTCAAAATTGGTGAATAGTTACCAGGAACTGAAACCAAAATGATCACTTATGATTAGTTTCAAGTGTGGTCGTTTATCGGGCCCCTTCAGTTACATATTTCATGATAAGTATTGTTCAATATCTACTATTTGAATATAACTACGAGTATATTCATGAATTTAAGGAGATACCGGAACTGCCCAAAATGTCCTTAGAAGAATGCTCAAATCTCGGCTATCAAAAAGTTCTTAGTTTTATAACAGTGGTCTGCAACCTTATTTGAGTCACTCTACCTTTTTGTGACATCCTCACCCTACGGCACCCCACCATAGAAATGCAAGATTTCACAGTGTAATAAGTTCAGAATAGAAACAAGTTTACAGTAAAGAGCTTAGAAAAAACTCGGCGGCCCTGCACCCCCGGTCAGTTCTACTTCAAGCCTACTGGCTTAAATTTAAAAAAAACAAGGAACATCCTTCTTCTAGTGTGCTTCATATTTATGTTGTGAATATACCTATCATGATGCCAAACTGGAAAACTCGAACCAACTTTATTTGTTTACCTACGTACGAGTAGTCCTCTGAAGGATGTGAAAGGAGGGGGGAATTGGCAGGATGAGATGTTTGAGTGGTGAACGATGTTTATGGGATGGGAAATGAGGAAGTTATGTTTCCCTAGCAACGGTAGGTTGTACGCGAAAATCATCATGAGAACCACGCGCTATTTTTGGGTCCCATTTTCGTTCCTTTTTGCCAGTTGGGTGAAGGCTAAAGCATGTTCCATGCTAATTATTTATTCAGTGGCGAGTAAAATGGTAATTTTATTTTTCACTAGAGGTATAATTAAAACCAATGGGAAATTTGTCCTTGATGTTTTCGGCAAAGGTCTGGGATTCTAGAAGACAGTGGGGAAATTCAATCCCCGTAAACTGCTTCCCAACATTCTCCGCCGTTTTTTTCATTTTTTTTTTTTTTTTTTTTTTTTTTTTTTTTTTTTTTTTTCATTTTCATGGTCGCACATCCACATTCTCATATCCTACTAGGTAGCGAATATGTTACAGTTTTGGGATGATTTTAGTTTGAATCGTGTCCCAATAAATCCTAGCAGACTTCATATTTTTTATTCTTTCTCTTTTCTTATCATAATTATACAAAAAGTGATCCCGATCTCAAAATCTTGAGGCACCCATGGCCGGGGCTCACGGCACCCCGGTTGCGGACCACTGGTTTATAGATTAACTGAAACCTTAACACTACTTGGGACTGAGAAGTTGAAAAAAGAGATAAACTCCCCTTTCCCCTGACCATTTTAGCATTAAAAAGTTTGCAAAACTCTTCTTTGTTATTAATCGATCAATTCCAAATCGGTATTCGGCGTTCCTTTAATTATTCGATTCTGAAGAGTCGTCAACTATCGAAAATTCTGATTCAACATTTATTTCAAAACTTCAAATATTGAAAATTTAACTTTGGTTATTTCGTTGCCCTCGGGATCAAATAAAGAAGAAGAATAATTACGAAAACAGAAATAAAATTGGCAAATTATTGGCTGATAAAAGTTTGAAAAACCCCTTCGGTACTAACTATACATGATGCTACTCAATCCCAAGCCTAAAATGATTCCCATCATGATCTCCTATGGAGTTCATCGTGATCGGATATTTTATCAGGCAGTCACAGCTAATGCAGAAACGTGAATTTTCGCACACGGATAACTTCCATAATTTGCATCTGATTTCAATGACATCTGCTGTTATCATGTTAACATAAATATTTCAATGAGCTGTACAATCATGTTATTGATACAAGAAAGCTATATGCCTCACCCACTGGACAGAGGTTTTTTGTAGCTGTAAGATAAATAATTACCTACCTATATATTTCATAAATAAAATCTAGATTCAATTAGGAAGGCCAAAAAAGTATACTAAACCGCTCATTATTTAGTTGTGACCTGGAGGATATAGTTGCAACGATACATTCGGTACGAAAATATATACAAACTCAAAGCACCAATACAGAACAACAAATCAGAAGAAGAAGAATACAGCACAACAAGAGACTGAGACTACAAACAAACATGCTCTTGAGCTCTACGGCTTTATGAATACACCCGATAATGACGAAGGGTTAGCTGCAGAGCGTATTGAAGATGGCGGAACCAGAGACCACCACTGGGCTCAAGGGGCAGGATGAAGCCGTGTTCAAAGAGATGGGATACGTTTTCCACAGGCAAATAGGTGAGTTATATACCTAAGTTTGCCAAAGTCATGCCTAACCAACGAACTGCCCTCATCAAGTATGCACAAATATGACGAATTTATGAACCACTTGTATTTTGATTTTTCGTGTAATAAAATGAAACAATTGTGACATTATTGGACAACTGGCATCAGCGTGCTCATCAGTAAACTTTCAATAAATGTCACTAAACTTTCTGAAAAACTCTAAAGTGAAGGAACCTGCAAGGCAACAACCGCGTCTTCGAATAAACGGAAACGTTGTTATTGTTTATATTTCACTTTGTTGCTTCTAAATCTGAGTCACATTAAAAAACATTGTTTTTTATACATTGTCCACTGGCAAGTACAGTATTACAAGACGGATTCTCTGTAGCTTCATACTCTCGAACTACAATCATATTATTATAGACTAGAGATATTATTTCTCTCCAAGTTGAAAATCGCCTCGACGGCCGAAGAGAAGAGGTAGGTAGGTAGATAGGTAAACAGTATACTTTTCATTTCTGCCCGAACCTCCATTATACGAGAGCCAAAGTCAATATCTCAAGATTGAATTTTTGATTCCATTACGAACTTTTCTCATCACCGTATCGTCCGTATAATGGATAAACAATGAGTCATCAGCTTTCAACTTTGGATTTCAGGGTCGGGTTCATACGCAAAAGTTTTCTTATCGGAGAAGACGAGCGGGCGAAATAGCGTCCAACTCGCGTGCAAAATCATCGACGCGGCCGAAGCCCCCAAGGAGTTCACCAAGAAGTTTCTGCCTCGTGAGCTGGACATTTTGAGCAAAGTTCACCACCCCAACATTATTTACATTCAAGGGATATTCCATAGGAACGGAAAGATCCTTATATTCATGCAGTAAGTATTAGAAGTTACCACTTCCTTGCAAATGTGGTCACACACACTATGTAACAAGATCTACTGTAGTGATTTTCCAAACAGATGCTCTAGAATATTTGGATATTTCATATACCCTGCCGAAAGCTCCCAGGGGGAACAAGCCCTGCATATATACCCCTGGACTTCATTACACCGAGACCAATCAGAGCTCGTAAACATTAGCTGGTCTCTGATTGGCCGAGAAGTCGAAAAGTATGACCTTGTTATGTCCTAGGGTCGCAAGCCGAACAGCCGGAGGAAGACTCCTGCTTTATTCCGACATCCATTATATTTCAGACTTACTTGTATTGTTGGAAAATCCGTAATATTGGGTTTCAATGTTCACATAATATAATATTAATCTATCCGTATGGTTAGGCGCCAAGTTTCTTACAGATTTCGGAATCAAGATTAAATTTTAGGAAAGCTCAAGATGCATGTCCAATTTCGAGACAAGAAATAAGATGTCAAGACAAGCAGCATTTAATAATAGAACACCATATCAAAGTGAAGGAAAGTTTTAGAAAAAACATAATTTATGGGATCCGTTGTCTTATTTGGGACATACAGGAGGACACGCTCTGATATGGTCCCAAATGTACGTAAACCACTAGAAAGTTGTACCTAAATTAAGAACTATGCTATTATCAACACATCATTAGGGCGAAGATAATCCAATAATAATAAACATCCATCCATATGTCCAATAATAGTCGTCATAACCCTCCATCATCTATTAAAAGTGATAGAGATTTTATCCTCACAAACGAGTACCTTTACAGAACAAATTGAACGTGCGGAGCCTGAACCTGACTGGCAAGTGACACTGACACAACGAACTTATACCAGCCAA
>JAEMON010000010.1:20500173-20512114 GCA_030264115.1 Lygus lineolaris
CCCCCCCCCCCCCACCCATTTAAAGAGCTCAAAGAAGTTGTTAACTCAGCTTCGCTCTAACCTTGTGACAACATGCTGACACATTGTTGGACTACTCTTTGTTCTCTGGCAATATAAAACAATTAGGCTTTTCATTCTACGGCTTTGTTGGGTATGGCTGCTAAAAACAACTTATTCTAATACCGGTGGGAGAGGAAAACTGACTGGTTTCATGAGGGTTCCAGAAAAATGTCGTTGTGCCTACTACTGTGTTAAGGACTGAATGGACAATATTGAGTTGAGCGATTTCTCAAAGAAAAACTTTTTGAATTGATTGACAAACTCTGCAAGGTAGAACTCTGCGAGAGAAGTACCTATGTATTGTGCCAAATCCGTGTTCCCTATGTTAGACCATTCAGTACACCAACTTAAGGTAGTGTAGAGTTAATCACCCTGAAACACCGTAATCATCTGACACCAAGTAGGTGAAAGGTGCTAATCATTCAATCGTAAATAACTATGCAGTTTATAGGATGACCAACACAAGGGCACCGAACGTTATTTCACGGATGAATACTGTGAACATGGATTGGTACTATAATTACGATAAACACCACTTATGACCCCTTGGTCGTTATCTCCTTTCTATATCGGTGTCCTAGATGCACGAATCGCTTGCATTTTCTTGAAGAAAAAAACCACTCTATCACTCCATCAGTAAACGTATGTACCAGATTCCATAACATTTATCATATTGTATCCATATTAATAGTATCCATCTATGCAATAACTTTCGGTACCCCAACCCAAAAATGACCAACCATCAAAGCGATATCATTGTTGTAGGAATGCCGAAGAGGGTGACCTGCTTGAATACATTCTGAAAGAACAAGAAATAAGCGAAAAAATGGCAAAACACTGGAGCCATCAGATGCTAGTAGCTCTACAGTACCTTCACACATTTCGCATTGCACACCGTGACATAAAATGTGAGAATGTTTTGATCACGCGCAGGTTAAATGCTAAATTGGCGGATTTCGGATTTGCTAAATTTGTTCCCAGTGCAAAAACCTTGAGTAAAACCTATTGCGGCTCAATCGCTTACGCGGCACCAGAGATCATGAAAGGAAAACCTTATCAGCCAATTATTTCAGACATATGGTCTCTTGGAGTGGTGATTTACGTTCTTTTCAATAAATCGCTGCCCTTTCCTCTGGAAAAATTCACTCCCAAAGTTATTTATAAGATGCAAATGACAAAACAGTGGAAATTCCGCTCAAAAGCGCTGTCTAAGTATTCGGCAGAGGCCAAAGACATAGTGGTCCACATGTTGGAGCCTGACGTGCATAGACGACCGACAGCAGAATCGCTGCTGCTGGCTGAATGGTTCACAGTCGTGGACAAAGGTGCGAGGGTTTCCTTGGAATTGACGAAATACGAGAAGAACGCGTTGATTCAGGCTGAAAAAGCACCGGTCATCAGCGGAGATGCCGTTTTGAACACGAACAAGTTTGATTTGTTGGAGTTGAAAACGGATCCATTCCCGAGCGAAAACGTATTGGTCCCAGAAAAGCCTGTCGTAACTGAAGAAAGGGAGATGCGCGAAGATTCTCAAGGACCGCCTCAACTTGAAAGAATGACTGAGCTAATTGATATGAAGAATGTCGATATCCCGCCAGGTTAGTGTCTCAGTCCTTACTTTTGTACAAAAGATGTGTTGATTTTGCTCCAGAGTTTACCAAGATAGCGGAGCCATTGTGATCAAATTTGGGTAGTGAAAGATTTTCTCTCCCATTTTAAGTTTTAAATTTGGAACTTCTTGAAAAAACCCGGTTCTTTGATAGTCTGTCTTTCTGCAAATCCTTGCCGTACGCATAACTTCCACAATTTGCATACGACCTTGGCGAAGTTTCAATTGAACATGCTGAAACCCAAGGAAGCTGAGTGGCACAGCCCCTTGGTATAGACATTCCCCCTGATCACTTAGGGAGAGCTGAACAAAATTTGCTCAAAATATTGAGCTGACCAGTCTTCTGAAGAAGGAGTCGTCTGATGCATATGATTGTATATGTACTGAACCCAGGGAAAGTATGGCGGGCTACTAAAATTGTATTCTGTGGAACACTACCAGTAGGCACCTTCAAAAATAATTTCGTGAACTAACGCTTCCTTCTTATTTTTGCAGTTGTTATTGAAACTCGGGACTCACTGACACCAGAGACCCCTGCACATACGTAATGCCAGACTCAACTTCGCAGGATACTTTCTGGATACCACCTCCATTTCAACACACTCGAAGAAACAATAACAATAAAAAACAGTTTTTTGTCCCCAAATCAACAGTCTCATCTTTGAAAGAAACACTTAACCATTAATTCGCGCACAAGGAGCAGTAAACCCGGAGTCGCAAAATGAAATAAAGGGTAGGATAATTATGATAACGCTTCATGAAGTCAAGTGCAGACCAATGATAGCAACCATTAATAGGCAGGTGTACTTTTCAATATTTTTTTATTAATTTAATTAATAATTATTCATTTATAAACATACATATCGTTACATATTAGGTAATAACCGCATGAATATGAAAATAATGCTTCCTAATTGATTATGGGCCTAAGGTCATAGACCCGTCCAGGCCGTCATATTGCTGCTAGAATTGGGACTTAACAATAGGCCTACCTGCAAATAAGTAAGAGGAAGAGGGTTCTTGACTGAAATATGGTCTGTCACAAATCCTCCATCACTTCCATACTGAGGGTCGTAGACATTTCTTCTATAACGAGCAGAGATCATAAAGCGTAGAATGTACCTATAATCAAGCTAACATCAATAATCGTACCTTCCTGACAATGCTTAGGCTGAAAAGACCGACGTCTTCCAGTTATGGCTCAAGGTACGATATGTTCATCTAAAATAGCCGCAAGGTATCTCCACCTGCATACAGAAGTCAGAAAGAGCCGTTAACCTTTAAAAATTATGCCTTCGCTCGCCATTAAAGCTACCCTTCACAGAGAAATTGTTGAGGGTCGAAACATAAAAGCATCTGGCTTGTGGGACGAAAACTCCGAAATGAGCTTGTCTCTTACTGTGAGGTTTTATTGCTAGGTATATCATAACTTCGAAAATCTGGTTAATGGCCTGAATGTGATAATCCTCAATCTTTCGATCAACGCCCGGAGGAGCCAATGGTGTCTGTGGTTAAAAAAAACTGCATTAAGAGAAAATATGGCTTTGGAAAAAATGTGTTTCATTATCATTGCTACGAAATTACAATAAATCAAAATTTATTGTTGAATCGTACAACGTGTTTTTCGGGACAACAAAAAAAACCAGCGGCAGACAAATAGGCAGATGAAAATTAAGCTGCAATATTTCAGTTCCCCACTAAATTAAATTGAAAAAAGAGAGAAATATGGCTTTGGAAAAAATGTGTTTCATTATCATTGCCACGAAATTACAATAAATCAAAATTTATTGTTGAATCATACAACGTGTCTTTCAGACAAAAAAAAAAAAAACCAGCGGCAGACAAATAGGCAGATGAAAATTAAGCTTCAATATTTCAGTTCTCCATTACTGAACTGAATTAAATTGAAAAAAATATCGTGATCATCATTTTAGGAGAAGTTGGAAATCACAACATTTTTTTCGTGCGTGTTAAAGAGTAAATTCTAGGAATTTCATTAAAATTATCAGTTTGCTTTTGGCTTCATTCGATGATGGATATCAACAACTATTATGATTCACCATTATTGCAACACACACACAACCTTTTATCGAAAGTTTACGAGCATTATGACAATTGCAACCCTTATTTTTCACTATTTAAGAATGATTGGCGAATGCCAAGCTTCGAGGAAGAAGTAGACTTCAAATAAAACCTATATAAACCAAAAATGATGTCATGAGTATTCGTTCCCGATACCAAACAAACTTCTGGAACGATTCCGATTGTATACCTACTTCCCTTAGGACGCGAAATGGAAAAGTTTAAGGTAGGGTTGAAAATGATGTCTTTGGTCTCGATTTTCAAGGCTCATAAATTGAAAATAAAAAACCTGAAGGGAAAACCTATTGGTTTTTTTCTTTTCTTTACCAATCGAGTAGTGCAGAAAACTAAGTGTAAGTGTTAGTTTATAGTTGACGAACCATCTATCTTACGTTGAGAAATGTAGGATCCAAAGGTGAACAGACTTGAATATGTTTATTCCCAATTAAACAGTCAGCCTAATGTAACAGATTTGCCGATGTTTTTCCGATGAGCCTTCATTTCTGAGCGACAGGCGGCGATAGTGGACATTTTGTAATCCGATATGATGTCGTACAGTGATTGATCGTTCCCAGCTACGCTGTCTGACGTCAAAGATATGTTTGACGCGATTTTCGTCAAATACGACGAGTCCGTCGATGAACGGTCGACATCGTGTTGTGAGCTTTGTATCCTGGGAAAAGAGGTCAACTCGCCAAGGACCGAACCTTTCGAATATGGCCAAAACCTCTCCAGATGGATGTATATTTCGAGCAGCAGTTTCACCTGAACGAAAGAGAAACGAATTTAAAATCAAGCTAATTGGATCGTGGGAGTTGGACCCAAATGGGGGTCGAGGCGAATTACCACTGGCGGAGGTACCTCAATCTTCAAGGAATGACAGGAGGGTTGCTGGACCCTTAGCCTGAGGGTGATGAGATTAGTGGTTGAAAACTTTGATTAAAGTGAAGAAGTAGTCTAGGTAGGAAATTCAATAAACACAGCAAATTGTAAGCTTAATGTTTCATTCCGTAACTAGTGACTTACGAATGATTACAAGTCACATTCAAAAGCATAGTGCTTGTACGTTTTATCTTCATTGCTTTCAATAAGTACAAGTCTTTATGTCAGTATCTACTCAATCAATGTCAGGATCACCTACCTACTCAGTCACTTAGGAAGGCCGATTTGCACGCCGGTGGCAATCCTGATTTAGGATAAAACACCACTAATAAGATCCAATTACAAGTAGATACCTACTTACAATACTTCTTTCTCTTCATTTTCATACTAGTTAAAAGGCTTGTCTGATTTAACTATAGCAACGGTTTGATGGATTTTGACGAATTTTGTTGTTTTTATGTGAGTTCACTCTTACTTGACGTCTAACAAGCAGATTATAATGTTATTGGAGCCTGAGATTTCGAGAAAAATTATCAGGAGCTGCAACTAGATAGAGACAGTATTGGCTGAAAACTAACCGAATTATTTTCGAGCAAGTTAGTCAACGCAAGAGCAAACCAATCATACAAACACAATACATATATAACACATAGGCATGCATGAACCTCGGAGAAGTACAGCTCTTACTATTCAAAATGTCCTCTGAAATGCTTAAGCACGCTGCTATCAAAGATATTATAGGAACTTTACTACGACCTTGTAACTGCTTGGGACTAACAAGAGATTACCTCCACTCACCACTCAACTATTTTAGCATTGAAAAGTTTCCCAAACTAATTGTTCTTATATTATTAGTTACCTATATTATTTCATGATTATTCTTGATTATTAATAATTAATCCAGCTCACATCGGTTTCTGGCATCTTTCTGTTATTCAATTCTGAAGAGCCGATTTTGAATTGAAATTTCAAAGTCCAAATTTTAAATTTGTTTGTTTGTTTAACTCTTTTTTTTAGATGTGGAATCGAACCGTGTGCCAATTTTTGATCTATATATGATAGTTCGTTCTTTAATGTGATTTTCGAACTTTGATATGATAGTTCATTGCCCTCAGGATTTGAAAGGAAAAGAAAATACCCAATGAAAACATAAATAAAATTGGTAAATTATCGGATGAGAAAAGTTTTAAAAACTGTCCAACACCTGTCAACAAAGGTTCTTTATACCCACCGATTCCAAATGATCTCGATGGGCGATTTTGACAAGAACTTCGTCTTCTTGCTGAAGCCCTATCAGACCCAACGTGTAGTTGAGCGTTTTCAAATTGTCAAAAGCTCCGTCAGCGTCGCGGGCTTCTTTCAAATCGTGGCTGGTCGGAAAACCGTAACTCTCAAGAAGTTCCGTGTAAACTTTCCCGTCGAAAAGTATGTTAGCCATTTCTGAGGATTCGCATCGAACGAGTCGATTCAGTTTAGATGACAGCCAGAGCTCCAAAGGTTTAGACATGGTCTGGAACTTGTACTTATTTGAAAAGTGGGAGAAGAGTCATTGTGTGAAGATCAAAGTAGGATTTACTTCTCCAAAAACTAGGTGATTAATCAACATTAATTCAACATTTTCTACAAGGATATAATTATTATAATGGAGAGACATTTTTCAACAGAGATCAATATTAGGTGTCGTGTAAACAATAAATAACCTGTTTTGGGTGTTTTTGGGTCTTTTAGAGGTTTTCCTGGTGTCCGAAATTTAATGAACCAACCAATCATTTCCGTTATTTTCGAATCTGGGAAAAAGTCCAAACGGTAATAAACCTCCTTAATTTTTCACGAGGAATTTAAATATATTGAACAACGGTTGGTTGTCACGATCCTAAACGCTCGCATCGCTCGCGTGACAGTCGGACAGAAGTAATTAGGTCGCATTGAAAATTTTCTTTGATAACGGCCATCTCTTGACGTTACGAACACAACAAAAAAGAATTATTCAATTTGGTGCACTCACTCTCAAGTTATTGCGTGACGTAGGGAAATAGGGATTCATTATTACAATTTTCGCGCTCCACACTGGAGCGCTATGGCTCGTTTGGCGCACTAACTTTGGTTTTTCAAATGGAAACTCCCATTTTTTATTGCAGATTCGAACTCTCAGAATTTCATGAAGAAATTACCCCTCACTCGGAAATTTGTTGAAAATGTTCAACAATGGATGTTTGTTTGAATGTTCAACTTATTTGGAAAGTGTGTATACGTGAAGTTATTTAGAAAAGGCAAATCTAGTCAATTTGCGTCTATGATTTTTTGATTTTAGTGATGAAGTAATTTATTATTATTGAGCGATGTTGATTTATTCACGCGTGTTGTTAATTTACCTAACAGGCAAAGAATTAATTTAATTTATGCTTATTAAAGTTTAATTTATTAAGTTTAATAGTTATAACTTTGAAGTGAGGAAGTGTTTTTTGTTTTGTGGAGGATAATACGATCGCAAGTGACTCCCCATCCACAACGCAAGGCATGTGCCTTATAGTGGATGGGTAATTTCCATTGTACTTAGAGAATATCAGCAATGTAATGCAAATGGCAATCTACCTATGGAAATATACTCTTATTGAATTGAATTGAATTGAATTTGAGTGCGCCAAAACATGAGCAATTACGCTCCAAATGTGCTCTAAAAGCAAGAAATCGAGGTTCTTGTGTGGTTATCTATCAAGTGCGATACATGATTTTAATGTATTTACTCACGCTGAATAACGTGGTGATATTATTGCTTCCGAGTCAACCAAGGTAGCGAAAGTATTGTTTTCACTTTCGAAAAGTGAAAAATTGTTTGCCTCTAAAATCAAAAATTCAACTCGCATTTTACGTTTTAGACGTTCTTGAACAATTTTGGTATCGTGTCTGTCGGTCTGTCTGTCTGTCCGGGAATCCTTGCAACACGCATAACTTCCACAATTTCCATACGATTTTGATGAAATTTTCAGGGATTACGCGGGTTAGGCCCTAGATGGTCCCCCATGAAATTCATTACCAGCCGACGAATGGTAGCCTCTGCGCATGCGTAAACGTGAAATCTTTAAACCATCAATTTCTCGAGTCCTAATGGTCCGATTTCGCCCAAATTTGGGAGTTAGTTGAAGATCGGAGGTTTGGTGGTACCCTACGGGTTTCATCAAAATCGGATCAGCGGTATCTACGGCGCATTCGCAAAACTTGAAATCCTTGCAACACGTACCTATAACTTTAACACTTTTCATCCGATTTTGATGAAATTTTCAGGGATTACGAGGGTTAGCCCTAGTATGGTCCCCTATGAAATTCATTACTACCCGACCAACGGTAGCCTCTGCGCATGCATAAACATGAAATCCTTGACACATAAATTTCTCGCAACCTAATGGTCCGATTTCGCTCTAATTTTGAGGCAAGTTGAGGATTCGATAATGCCATATGAGTTTCATCAAGATCGGATCAATGGTACTCACTGCGCATGCGCAAACGTGGAGCTCTCATAACCGACCATTTTCATCCGATTTCGATGAAACGTTTGATGATTTTTTGAATGCATATGTTTTATATACCTATATATATAATCATGCTATAAATACGAGGAAGCTATGTGCCACACCCAACTTGGCAGACGTTTTTTTTATTAAATAAAAATGTTTGACAAATTTTGTCCAGAAAAATGAGCAACCCAGAATGTTTTTCGTTATTATTGAAAATTTCAAATTCTGAGGCTTCAATCGAAAACTCAACATCACTACGTTATCCAGAAAAGAACATTGGAATAATGTATTATGCTTGATGCTTTACGACACCCAAAAACTCGATTTCGTGATGTTGACGCACATTTGGAGCGTAAATGCGCACTGAAATTTTCAAGTGAGGGTTCATTCCTTCATGGAATTTTGCGTAGCATTCGAATCTGCAATAAAAAATGGGGAGGAGGGTTCCAATCAAAAAACAAAGTTATCGCGCCAAACGCACCATAGCAGTGTGACGCTCGGAAATGTAATATTTGAATTCCTCGAGAGAAATTGAGGGGGGTTACAGTTTGGATTTATTTCCTAGAAGCGAAAATAACGGAAATAAATGGCTGGAGATAAATTTTAGACACCCTGTATACCGATTCTTCCTGTTTTGCACGTGGTGTTCCTCGACCTCCTATATTATTATAACGTATTTCAACAATGATAGTCGTTAAGGAACACAAATGCCGTTGGTCAAGCCATTCTAGATCCGTGTCGATGTATAGATATGAAGGCAGCACATGGTGGGCGACATGGCCTTGCGGTCAGACTTGCAGGTTGTTGCGTCGCCCTCGACACAACCTGAGGCCGACTTCACCGCACTCTGAACCTCCCAGGACTTCGGGAGGGATGTTTCTGGACAACACCTCGTTACAATGCGACCGAGAGAACTGGGTCAAACCTGGGGGTTCAAACGCTATGCTATCATCAATATTGTACCCACGGGAAGACCCAACTCGCTGCCAATGACGTATATTTGCCGTAGTGAATGGCTTGTAGCATAACACCAGCTATTTAAGAAGGATCAATAATTTGTTGCTGAGTTGTGGGTTGAGATGTGGTGTAGTAGACGGACCGAATTCTGTTTCTGAATTCTGGTTTCTAAGGGCGGATGGGAATAATTCTGGGCCTCACCGCGTGATTTACAATGAAAACAAACGCTACCAGTGGTCCGATGGCGATGAAATTCATAGGAGGCCCTCTAGGGTCTAACTCGCTTAATCCCTGAAAATTTCACCGAAATCGGACTAGAAGTTCCGGAGCTACGCCTATGACAACAAACCTCAAGTTTGCGATTGCGCAGTAGCTATTACTGATCCAATCGTGACAAAGTTCATAGTTTATTGTCTTGGAGTCAGTTCACAACTACCCTGCAAATTTGAGCGAAATAGAGATTTGAGGAACTGAGAGACAGGGGTTTCAGGCAATTCACGTTTGCACATGCACTCAAGCTACTAGAGGTCTGATGTCGATGAAATCGATAGGGACCATCACGGGACTAACCCGCACAATCCCATACCATTTCATCAAATTCGGACATCTTCTTATAGTTTTGCCGGGGACAAGGAATTGACCACAGACCGACGGGCCGACAGACGGACACGGAACCATAATTGTTCAGAAAGCTAAAAAGCATGTGGAAATTTTGATTTTGGAGGACAACGATTTTTTTAATTCTTAGCACGAATACATAGCTTTCCACCTTCGGTAGTGAGGAAGCAAAATCATGTAGATATCATACCTACTTAATTGGTAACTTTAATAATCTACAAAACGCAGTTTTCTTTTGCTTTATGCACCGAATTGGCCCTTTTTTGCGCACACAACAATTTTACTGCATTTTAAGTAGAATTTGAATCTAGAATTTTACAAAATTGAGATTTCTATTCGAAATTAAAAAAATTGTAGGAATTGCGAAATATGAACCTTGGGAAACTACTAATAATACAAGTATTTTCATCCACTATTATTTCTGACTCTCGTAAAATTCTGACACTTGATTTACAAGTTACAAGTTCATGAACATTACACTATTACTAGTGTATAAGCCATTGTAAAATGCATCATCGAGTGATTGGACTTCTGCTCAAGTAGAAAATCTCAACGTCATCCAACTGTGTATCCGTAGATGTGTTGGTGGCCCGTAGCCTGTGTTCCGTGACTGAGGATGTTGAAGTCGCCACTTGATATTTTATTATCCCAAGATCTACAGGCACTTGACCTTTAGGACGGCCCTTCGCCCCGCTTCAGTGTGGCGGGAAGGTTAATGGTCCAAGGAACCATGTTTCGGCATCTCATCTTTAGTCAAGTTTCGTGCGTCGCATCTTCTTGCGGAGAAATCAGCACAAGGAACAGAACACAATGGAACGACAAGTTAGAAGGAATTCTGCTCCAGAATATATAATGTTACGGACCTGTACGAATTGTAGAAAATATAATAGTTGTAGGGGTTTTCTAGTAGAAAATAAGATATTAGTCGGAAATTTCAGAATTCCACTAGGCACCACCTACTGTTCTCCTTCACCAAAGGAAATCTGAACTATGATTGAGCCTAAAGTAGGGGTTTATTAGAGATAAAATACTTACTTTCACAGACCAGCACCGAGATAACATGAAAAGATGAATTGAACAGCATGTTTTGACGGGGCTTCTTATCAAAACTCACGTCTTATTTAAAACAAGCAGACAAAACAAAAACTGAACAACTCATGTTTTTTCCGAAAGCCGAAAGAAGCTTCCACTGTGATGTTGTCAGAATCATCGAGGTTTCGGTTAGTTTGAAGTTAAATATTTCTGCTTTTAAACAACATTATTTTTGAGAGATGTTAACGGATACAGAGGGTTCCGCGATGATTCGCTCCAGAAACTTTCTGGCAGTTTCTTCATAGATGATTTCTTGATGTTGATTTTATTACTCGGAGCTGACTGATAACCACAAAAATTATATTCCTTATGTAGGGAACAAGCGTTCGTCGAAACAAATGTAAGCAACATACAAATATTGTGATGTAGGTACCTAATTACTTTTTCAAAAGACGAAACTGAAAAACAATTGGCAGTAATCGTTTCAGAGTAACAAAGAAATGACCACAGAACCATGATGTAAATTCAAGCTTTATAGTTCATACGGTTCAAATAAGCCTCACGGAGAGATGAGCTTCGTTGTTGATTGTGGATTCCTCTCTAGATCACACCCTTAATGGCTTCTACTCTCTATGAAAGCGACTTGTGACGATTGAAAAGAACAGGATTGACTAGAAACTGAACAACTGAAACTAAGGTACAACACACATTCGAAGCGTCCATTTCATCTATGAAATTGTTGGGTTCGGGAGGTACCTACCTACAGGTATTCATTGAAGTTAGTACGGACTCTCATGCGGAGGCTCAAAGGGAAAAAATCTATTCCACCAAACCGTTTTCAAACCGAACAACCGGTTTCGCGGTTTTAACCGAATAACCTATTTTTATTTTTAATAAAACAGCTGGTTTCCTTAGTTCGAAAAGGTGAGACAGGTTTAGTGGTTATCAATTTCGTGTAAAACCAGTTGTTTTGGGTAGGAGGTAGTATATGAACGTCAACGTGCGACTGTCATTTTGTGAAAAGAATATAATTATAATCACAATTATTTAAAAACTTGGTAGTTGGTACAATTCAAATCTTGCGGGCTTCAAATAGGCCTGTGCGGATAATCGTTTAACCGGTTAGCTGAGATTTCCTACTATGTACGTTACTATCTCCTACTGACGTAGCTAAGAAATATGGAATCGC
>JAEMON010000010.1:20536277-20549527 GCA_030264115.1 Lygus lineolaris
GCCAGTTAGGTCAAGGCTAAAGCATGTTCCATGCTAAAAGCTTGTGATTTAAAGGTAATACATTATTTTTGAAACATTCACTCAACCTTCAATAAAGGTGTAGTTCTGTTTTGCGGATCCAAACAAGAGAAATCCGGTATACGGCAAATCCAACGAAATATGGTGTGCAATCTCCAAGTGTCACCTGTCCAGATCCGGACCAAATATAATATCCACGTGTGTGAATGCTCCGAATGTCAAGAGACCGGATCTGCCTCGTTTGGTCGGATCTGATCCGCAATCTGACAATCTGGACGCATTCACATGGTGTTGTCATACCACGGACCAAGTCAGAATAAAACGTAGGGGACACATAACCGAGCTATTCTCTCGTCACAGGTTGGTGGTTCGTCGCCAGGTTTTCAAACTTGGCATAGAAGACTTGGAGACTCGATTGCAATGGTTTAAGTTCGCTGAACCCGAATTCACGGATCAAATCCACCGGACCTGGTTCGCGGGAATCGTCATGCTAATTTCGTCCACGAACCTGGTCCTTGGTACGAGATTCGTACGTGTAGAAGGCCCTTTTATTGCTCCATGGATTTAGTGGCCAA
Source organism: Lygus lineolaris (assembly GCA_030264115.1). Classification (NCBI taxonomy): domain Eukaryota; kingdom Metazoa; phylum Arthropoda; class Insecta; order Hemiptera; family Miridae; genus Lygus; species Lygus lineolaris. Next base: position 20,536,871 of record JAEMON010000010.1, read on the forward strand.
AATTGTCTTTGCGGTTATTTTATGCAATACTTCCCCCGTGATGGATGGTTCCCCTTCATCAGTTCATTGACTTTCTGATCAGGTGACTAAATAATCTTTTATGCAATATTCGTGGGTCGAGGTACCGTCGATAACGTCAGGAATCACGAGCGGAGGTTGACGCATGTTCGAGTGTACTCGTACCTACTTGATATTTTATTATTCATCCGACGACCTCCAAAAGTAACCTTATGAATCCGTCAGCTGTCCCTTCAGCGGAACTATAGTGTATTTATATCTTCAATGTAGGCTGCATTTACATGGTTGGAATCAACCATAATCGCTAAGTAATCTGAAATATCTACATCATAAGAGCTATGTTCGATTTATAATGCTTTTTTTCGTCCACCTGGTGTCCCATGAACGGTGGATCATTATTTTATACAGGTATTACGCCCTCCGAAAAAACTAAAAATACAAACCACCCCTAAATCGATAATTCTCTATCGCTCTAAACTATTGCCTAAAGCTGGTCAAACTGACATTAACTTTGTTATTCCACATTGGAACCCCGATTTTTCATTACAGATTCGGATTCTACGCAAAATTCCATGAGAAAATCATTCGTCACTTGAGAATTCCAGCTCACAATCAAGAGCGCAAATACGCTCCAAAAATGCACCAAACGCGAAAAATCGAGTTTTTTTTTGTTGTAGTAAACTTCCAAGTATGATACATGATTTCAAATTGTTTTTTCACGCTAAATAACAGGGCGATGTAAATTTTCTTGATTAGCTATCAACATAGGTATCAACATTAATTGAAAATTCCAAATATTTCATGGAAATTTTGAAAAAAATTGATATTTTGAGGCATGAATCGAGAAAATCACCCTGTTATTAGAAGTGAAAAAAAAAAAAATTAAAATCTTGTATCATACATGATAGTTTACTACAACTAGAAAACTCTTGCATCTTTGCATCTGGTGTACATTGCGTATTTGAGCACTTTATTGTGCGCTTAAAATTATATAACCAAGTCAATGTCAGTTTGGCCAATTTTGGCCTGTCGTCAGTAGTATATAGATCGATAGAGAATTATCAATTTGGAGAGGTAGGTATTTTTAGTTTTTTTAAGAGTGCGGAATTTTTTTAAGAGTGCGGAATAAACCCGGAAAAAATACCGATCCACTGTTTCTGGGACACTCAGTACTTACATACAATTCGGTGAGTGTTTCTGACTCCATCAAGCTCGAACGACAACACCGAATTTGATGGGTTCTCTTTGTAAAATGATGGGAATGTACCAGGCCGGGTTACATGTTACAGCAGAACACTCCTACCCCCCAAGAACCAACCTTGAATCGATGGTCCATCACGACCGACAAACGAGTAAATACGACCGACACTAGGAATCAGGTGTTTTATCATTTCGTAATACAGTTTCAAGCCCCACCAAGCCGCCAGGTGTATAATACTTCTCTCTTGCATAGTGAACTGACATGACAACATGATTTACTCTTTTCGAGAATGTCGTGCTATGTACACGAACCGTGGCTTTATAAATAGAACTGGTGGAGAGCTTATAGAATATTATGTAACTCATTGCGATTACACCAATATAACCTAGTTGTTTGCAGTCACTCTCCAAAAAAAAGGGGGAAATACCGAGAAAAACTAGGAAGGATTAATCGATCTTTCTAATTATAGTGTCGGTCGTACTACGCAATAAAGGCCACACAAACAATCTGCATCGAAATACAAACTCGCCATATTCATCAGAACTTACATTTAGGAATGATTCAAAACTCACGTTATGACCGGACTAAATCCCAAAATAGGTATAGTACTTACAATTAGATGGTTACCACGTATGAACTACACACCTGACGTTAGCAACCCTGAACTCCTTATAACGTATAGAGGCTGAATACTCTTGATTCACTACACTAATATCCGGAATATTCTCCATTAGCGTTCAATTTTCTATTAAACCATTAGTATGCTATGAACCTATTATTACATTAGAGCTGAGCCAAAGGTCATAAATAATTTACTGGACAACTTGACGATAGCACCAACTTATGAAATAGTCAATAATTTACTAACCTCGAGTGAATTTACCTCATTAGCTTACGTGTAACCTAATTGAAGCGTAGCACCTTCCCCGGTACAGTAAAATTTGTTCTGCTTCGAACAAAGAGAACCACACCATGTGGCAACTGAGCGTACAACATTAATTCTCATTAGGGAACAAATGAAGGGACGAGGTTGAAGCTCCGACTTCCTCGGTGCCGTTGACTTCTTCCAGTCAATTTCGCTGAGTCTAGCGAGCGGCTGCTCTGAAAAGTAGTTTATTGGGCTAACATTGTGATATTAGGAGAGTTAAGAAGGAATAATTTCCACTCACAGACCAGTTCCATCAATTTAAACAATAAACACATTTCTATGCACATCTAGAATCTTTCATAAGCACATTCTATGCACAACTTGGAATCTATATTATTTCCAGCAATTTTCCAACTACTCAAACTCAGACAGAGGTTCCAGTACCTACTTCGCCTTTCTGACAGGAAATATTATTATTGATAATCGTAACTGCTGTAAGAAGAAGTTGCATACCTAGCAAAAGAATGTCGTTGCCCAGTAAGCTATTTATTGTATGACATGATTGTGCGTTATTACAGTCATATCATGTTCATTATGTCAATCAACGTTTCATGACCCACAATATGTATCAAACAATTTTAGGAAATAATTATTTACTAGTTAGTAAGTGGTTCTTGCGGTCGTTTACTGTTGAGTCTCATGTTGAAGGATCCGGAAGGAGGGGGGAGGAGGTGGTTTCCTTCGTTAGAGACAGGCAAAAAATAAAAGCACAAGGAAGATTCTGGTAGGTTTAATGGGCAATCATCTCGATTTGTGAATTAATTTTCCTCACCTATTTTATTCAAATGGGTACCTATACGTGCACGAATAGCGTGTAACTAAGAGTTTAGACATCCCCGATTTCTGGAAGGCGATTGGAAATCGGGATTTCAAAAAACTCGGAACAAATACCTAATTAGGTTACAAAATCGGGGATGATGTAGTGCCGCAAAGAAGTGTCCGAGGACAGCTGGTTCGACTTATCCTAACCACCTGACCGTAACCAATGGCTGCTAATTCATGGCACTACGTCATCATGAGCGGTTATTTCTTATCTTCAAATCCTCTTGATAAATATATTATTTCCTGGAATCAAACCCATTTCTCAATATTTCAATTTCTGCTTCCTGAGGTTGAAAAGCCTTACGTTCGTACAGACATTTCAACAAGTTGTATCCTCAACATTTTAAATTCCCACACAATATTATCGATCCGACGACAAAGCAGAGTATAAGTTTCGGAGTTTCAAAGCGTCAACAACAAACTTTATCCGTGTCTTGTTGTGTGTATGTTATGATGTGTATGGTCGTCACAGAATTATTAACACCTGCTATCCCAATTTTCCGTACTTTTCAAGAGGGCCGAAAACCCCATTCATGAGCTCACTCCACATTATCATGTTTCGGTATCACCATGTTCATCAAATTGTTGTGGATGCAGAGAAACTTCGAAATAACCTAAAATGTTAGAATGAAGGAGAAATAACGGAAAAATCACTTTAGATAGCTGGTGTTGACACACTTCTTTTGATAGCCTGTGTTATCAAAACCGCGTTTTGTTCGGTTCCTATTGTATGGATCTCAAAAATAACCTCGCCGCTGGATTCGGCGACAAATTTTCAATCAAGATCCATGCGTTATAGCAGATGTTGCCGATTCAGTGACAATTTGTGAGCTCCTAGATTTAGTGAGTCAAAAGATAAGCTCCCACATCAGTTGAGTCGAACAGTTATATTACAGATCAGCTGAGCCGAAATATGCTCACAGTTTCATAGAATCAGCTCTGTTGAACATTGAGCTCCCAGACCAGCTGATCAGCTGAGCAAAAACATATAAGGATGAACAGGAGAGAAGATAATATGCCGTGTATAAAGCTCCGGAGCTTTTCAGGTACCTGGTAGGATCCGGGATTGAATACTCGTACATTATAAGTCATCATTTTTTCCCCACCCAATTCCATAATTTGTCCATTTCACAAGATTGTAAGTGAGGAAGTTATTCAGTCCACCCAACTCAGCTGACATTTTTCCCATGTGAATATGTACCAATTAGGTGATTTCCCTTACCCATACACGATAATTGTCCATTCTCTGATAAGTCTTCAGGTGGAACAAATTGGACTCGCCCATGACACACACCAATGCAGTATTAAGGGGGCGCGACGTGGCCTGAAAACGGGTTGAAATCAAGGTAGCTCCACTGGCGTGTCGAATATTCGCGGAATATATTTCACTTCCTTGTCTGTCGGGCGACCTTGCTTAGTCCGGTGGTTAGTATTCGGCTGATCCCTATCGACCACGTAGGTCCGGTGGGTGGGCAGAAGGAGGGCATTTTGCAGCGTTTCAATTTAGATTCTGCCTTTAAATCACGCTATCCGCACTCCATTTGTTGTATTGTTAGGTTCGAAGGTTATTTACGACTCGGGCATTCTGTTCGGAAATACGGCAATAGCACTTCAACCGGTACTCAAGGTCTTCTGGATAAGCTAGCCTATAACAGATTGTATCGTGATGAGTGTTGTACAATAGTCGAGATGCGGCCAGGTTGGATTGAAACTTGTAAGCTTATTCTCATGTTCATTTACACCATTCCATATGCCACGCAGTACATATTCACAAGAAATATTTTAAAAAAACTGAAGACAATTAAGATCAAACTCAAGTTGGGTTTGAAATCACGGCCGAAAATATCTATGAACAGAATGTAGATATCATTATACTCACCGTGAGATATAGCTACCATCAACTTGTAAACCCAAGAATTGTTCCGAGGGTACTCGCATAAGGATAGAGGACGAAATATGAGAGTAGCTACACCCGTCTGAAAGACAGGTAGAAGAGAATCCTGCTACCTATTACAACTTTTCCCATTATAAATAATAGGATGGACGTATGAGGTATGCCAAACTGTGACCCCGAACTCGATACTTTGAATAGTTCTGGATTTCCTTGCCCAAAACCCAAATTTCCCTGACCAATACAGAACAAACAAGGTGCAATGTTATTCTGAATACTACTTTATGCAACTAAAGAAAGTCGTTAGAATTGAAAATGCTGATAGATTACCGCAACCATCTGACCTGACATTAATCGCATAATTTTTCTGAAAGCTGATTCAAGGTAATACTCAATCTACGTTGATATTATCGGTATCTACCATTGAGATGAATCTCACGACCTCGGGGCAGAACGATCCGACCAATTTCGCAGTAATTGTTAGGGATACAGGAATTCACAAATTATTGATTTTCACCGAAAAACGTGAAAATCGCATTGGAATCTGTGAATTACTCGTTTCCATCGCAGCTACCTTTAAAAAAATTCTTTCCCTTTCAAAATGTTGAAAATGAACTCCTACCATGCAAAATTATCGACTCTCACTTTCCCCGCTTACACAGAATCGACAATATTGTTATCACAGCGGGAATGACCGGCAACCAATAAACCGTTCACGAAAGGACCCGTCATCGATTTCCTAATATAACGAGATGGGGCAAGTCAGTCCCACGAGCCAATTCAGACCTGATGAATAGAGATACAGCGCTATTGCGGTGAATTTTTCCCTTCTTCTTCTTCGCTATTTTTCTCTTTTCCTTTTCCTTCAGCCTTATCAGTTTTGACAGGAGGAGAAGTCAGAATATTTTTCCATCCGACGCATTATGTAGTCTAACGAGACTAATTTTGTCGAAACTGTTACTGATCGATTGCCGTTTTTAGCCTCGGAATCCCGCTTAAAAATCGTCGTTAGTGGTGAAGCAGGGAGCGGTGCTCGAACCGCGGAGGTGCTTCCGACCAAAGCTTTAAAAGGTCAATAGATGGGATCAGGGTGGGGTGAAATGATGTTGTGGTCTAGGTTGCGTAACCACAGGTTCAGAGGAAACTGTTTGATTCAGCACAACCAGAAGACGATGCTGACGAGTGGGATTCTAGAGAAAGCAGAATGGCTAACCCTATAGGTGGCGTTGTACAAGCAAACCTTAATTTATATAGGTACCAGCCTCTTTGTCTACTGGGTTCTTGGTTCAAAATGACTCAATCAGGTAACATTTCATAGTTTTAAAGTTATAACGTTCATCGAAATAAGTGAATTGAAACACGACAAGGAGCTCAAAATTTTATGTTTAAATGGGCTGAGGGGGTTGCGGTTGGGGTGTGAGGAACATGGCAAATGATCTAAGCTGCTCGTCGTCTACTTCTACAGTAGGCCAACCTAGTAGTTGCAACCCTTGGTTTGCAACTGGTCTACTGCAGCACTGGTCCGGTTGTGAGTGTGTTTCACATCGTAGACCACTTGCAAGACAAGTGCGGTTGCAACTGGTCTACACTGAAGACTAGTTTCAATGTCGGCCAGTTGCGAAGGGTGCGCTGAAGACCGATTTTGTACTTCCAGTTTGCAACAGGTCTACTAGGTGTCAGTAGACCAGTTGTAACGGAGACCAGTAGCCATGGACCCAGTAAGTTGAAAAAGTATAATTATAACCGCCTCTCCCCCCTCCAGTTAGCATTTTACCGTTAAATCGTTTCATGAACTTTTCTCTGCCAATTTATAATCGATTATTGGTTGAGAAAAGATCATAAAACGATTCAACGGTAAAATGGTAACGGAAAGGGGGTGACGGGGCAGTTATATACTTTTTTTCACTTATTGGCCTCAAGTAGTAGGTAATAGGTTTTAGTAAGAGTCGGTATAAACTGTTTGATAGCTGATATTAGGGGAACTTTCCACAATCCTTCCGTAAAACCCAAGACCGTAGAATTTAAATATATTAAATAACTACAGACTGTTCCTTCCATCAACCCATTCATAACCGGTGTGCAGTATACTGCACATAACTTCTACAGTCATATAGGGGCCCTGGGGAGTCATGTGGGGACCCTCACGGATCACAGCCCCCAAGACCCTCCCTGGCAACCACAGGCCCCCCTAGGACCCCCACCGGATGCCCATAAGACCACCCAGAACCAACATAGGGCCCTCTTTGGACTCCTTCCAGAGCGCCATTCTACACTCAACACCCCAAAGAACGTACAATAATCCAACAATATTGAGAATTGAATTGATTGAGTGTGCAGTAGGTATACTGAAAAATCAATTACAGCCAAAAGGCTGGACCAATTCTGTTAAAATTTGGTACTGGTCTTCGGTAGGCCTACTGGACACAACGTGCATAGTTTAAATTTGTCTGTTCCATTGGAAATAATTCGGTTTTGAAGGGGTTAACCCTAGCTTGGATTTGCCTCACAAACGACTTGAAAGAGTTGTGAATTAGATACAAATAAAAATGCCATCACCGTTGAAGAGAAAATGTCACAATCCAAACTTATTGACAAGCCCTTTACTGTCATAAAGAGGACCAAATCGAGGAGGAAGGGCGAACATGAAACGCAAACACTTATCCCTTAGTGGCACCAAGTCTTGTTTATTCAACCAATTCAGAAATCGGTCGAGAGGCTAAAGAAGTGTCGACAGTTGAATGATTCCCGGTTTAACTTGTTCAGTGAAAGAAGGTTGAATTGAATTGTGGATTTCTTGCGACGGGGTTTGAATTGGGAGGCGGATCGGGCCTAAGCTCGAACGATATAAAAAGTTCAATTTATAAACAAAATACACGAACAAAAGATTCGCCTTGAATAAGGAAGAATGGACGTCCGTCCAATTGGCGTTGGATTCATTTACGGGGACTGAGGGTAGGAGATCCGAAACCCTTCTGTATGGGAAACTTTTAATTCTCTTTCGATGGATCATCGACTCAAGGAACTGGGACGGTGGAAGTCTGAGCTGAATGACATTGATCAGCCAAGTAGTCAATCCCCCTCTTGAGAGACCCAGTTCTTGATCAAAGAGGGGACCGGCGAACAACGGGGAAGTAGGGAGTAACGGAGATTGAGGAAGAGGTGAAGTCAGATTGAGCCACAGCCTCCACGATCGGGCGATAGAAGTTGGAGTCAGGTCAAACACGCACTTCAGATAATAGATAACCTCATCGAAGCTATTTCAATAAATTTCAAGTTAATATACCTTCCAAGTGGTATTCAATTAAATTAGTTCAATTTGACTTGAATTAGTGGAAACAGTTTTAAGGTGACAAAATGTGCCCTTGGCAGGGCTCGAACCTGCTACCTCTGCTAACTTTTCCCACTAATTCAAGTCAATTCAACCCTTGTACCTACAGGGGTACAATTAAAATTAATTGATAAAATGTTGGCACCTGTAGACAGTCAGCTTGTGATAGTCTCAAAGCCTAGTGGATCACAGTTATAACAGGTATTAATAAGATAAAGGGTGAGAAAGCGTATACCTTTGGGGCTGACTGCTGCCAATCTAACCTTGATAGCTCAACTGGTTAGAGTGCTGGGCTAGAAATCCAGAGGTAGCAGGTTCGAGTTCTGCCAAGGGCACATTTTTTCACCTTAGAAACTGTCTCCACTAATTCAAGTCAATCTTAACACTGGATTTCCGTTAATAACCCTTCGGGGTTTAAAATTGATCACAAGCGATAAATGATTTTCGAGGAGTTTTTCGAGCTGAGTCGCGTCGTTATGTTCATTTTTCGGTTTGGGTAATACTGCTTGAAGATAGGTATAACCCTGTACCATTCTGGTTTTTGGGCGATTTTCCTAGGCAGTATTGGCCTTATTGGAAAATGAACATCACCACGCGACTCAGCGTGAAAAAACACCCCTAAAATCATGTGCCGCATGTGGTAATTGAAAACTCACTCAAAACTCAATATTTTGAAATTTGCGCACGTTTAGAGCGCAATTGCGCCTATTTTCGAGTACTTTGAAATTTGAATGATAGGTTAGGAATTTCTTCCTAAAATGCATAATAAGGGAGTAAGGTATGGGGGAAGGACTAAGATAGCAGGACATGCTGTATGTATAAGAATCGGCAGTTAGAAGTTCTTGAGGCGCTAATCCAACTATTACCAACACAGATTAGTAGGAGTATTAGACAATTATTCCAACGCACGGAAAGCCTGTTCTTGCTGTACATTACCGGCTAGACCATGTAGAATTCCTCAACCTCATGAATAGTAAATGTCTACCATAAGAAGGTACTCACCCGGAATATGATTCAGATCATGAATGTATGTGAATTTCTCAGAACCGTCCCTCAGAACTTACCTGCAATGGATACACAATTTATTAAATGCATGATTACAACACTATCATGTGTAAAATGGTGACGTTTCTCATAGATAAGGAATGAGCAGAGGGGCACACCCACTACAAATGTTATCGTAAAGCGTCATTGGTAAACTTGGAAGCAAAACATAATGAATCAGAAATTCGGTAACATTGTAGAAATAAGTTGGAAGTTTTTGCTTTGGTTTCCGAGTGAGAGAGACCGGTAAGGGAAGGTTTAGGCCCCTCAAGCAATAATCCGCTTTAAAACCTCCACTTGCTCGCCCGCTTCCACATTCATGAATAATCTATAGAGGAGGTCACAGAAGGTCCTTTCAAGGATTTGCATTTGTCTAGAAGATGAGACTGTTCTTCAGAGCTAGAGAAGTGGTCCAACACAATAAACACCCCTTTCCCTACCCCAGTCTGGCGTCGGTCGCTTGTTAGAGAAATTCCGCTAGAGTAGGGAAGATGAAGGATTCCTGTAAACACGCATTTGTATTCTAAATCACTTGAACAAAAGGAGAGTCAAGTAACCTCTTCTGTGACCAAGACCAGAATGTAGTGGAATTTTCAGGCTGCAGTTAGGTTGGTTCTTCAAAGCCCGTATTTTGTTCTCGTATTTGCATAGAATATACTTTTACAACGTTCAAAGAAGAGGTCATCAGGCAAGAACAATAGTAAGTAATTCCCCTTCGTCCACATCTGTAAAATTGTACCAAATCAACGAACGTTAGAGCTACAGAACTGTCTAACGATAACCTGACTAATAATGACTTCAGCTATTAAAAAAAATTAATATTGTACTGTATCACCTAATGAGCATCCTATTTCGATTATCAAAACTGTTGTCGATATCAACAGGCTAATAGCTACCAAACAGATACGTGTGCGTTTTTCCACCCCACCCATAAGCACTCCAGCACCCATAGTTGATGAACAACAGAATGGCCAGAGTTGGGTCCCATTGCGATAAACGACGGATTTTGTCTGTGGCGGACACAAAAGTGAAAGCTTGAAGATCAATAACACTGCTCCTCTCACTTTACTACGAGTTAGCTTTGAACCATATCCTTATATATATGATGAACGGATTCCACGCTTTGAGGCATGACATGATTATAAGTGTGTTATGAAGGGGCTAGTTTCCTCAGAATTTAAAAGGCTTATGAACTAATGCGATTATAGTCTGATGGAAAGATGTGAAACTCCAAGTTGAATGAAAGGGAGCCTGAATGCCTTCCATTTGTGAAAGCTATTGTTCAATGAAAAGGGCCAAAAGGTATTATACCCTTGAAACAAAACTCTATTCCCTTTGACCAAAAACGAAATGGGGCTTGGTTACATTGCAATATCGCTCGCTCCTCTGAACTTGTTCTTAGGAAAGTATAGATCCAACTGCTTTATTCCCTGTAGGAAATAATTTTAATACGGAGCCTCCTTCCTGAATATTATGGCGAATAATGTCTTCTTTTAGCTGAGGGGCTGACCCTGTATCATTTGAAAAAGAAAAAAAAAAAAAGTTTTCCGTTTGAAAAACCTGCGGTTTTGTAGGGCAGGGATTTACGTATTTTATTCAAGAACGGAAAACGAATAGTGGAACATTATATCCCAAAAATTACCCCCTCCTCTGGAAGGCTGGACAAGCAACTGCTGGGAGTACCTACCGAGTGGGCATACCATAAGCTCTATGGGTTTGAAGGAGTAAAACTGACGAGCATGGTGATATTAATATAATGGTTCCAGCCCTTTTGTTGCAAGAAGATGTTTCATTTCACTAGGTAACATCATACTCCACCTAAATATCTGTGTAAAGTTGTCCCAAAACCATTTCACTCTTGCCTTATTTGGTTGGATCTCAGGGGGCACGGAACTTCTGGCTTTAGAAGCGCTGCAACGCAACTCAAAATTCTTTATTCTTTTCACGTTCATGATTTCAAAACTTTCTCAATTTACATACATTATGTCACACAATCATGACTGCATATTGTCTTCAAAATGTGAATCATAACACACGGATCAGTTCGGGAATGTGCAGAAAGCTCTGAAACGCAAGGGGGAATTTTGTTTTTTGGAGGACAACTTTTTTTGAACTTCTTACACGAATACCTATACAGGGTGTCTACTGTTAAGTTGGGACGAACTTCAAGGATCGATTCTACAGGTCATTTCCTACAAAAAATGTCTCCTGGAGTTTTTATAAACCTCTTATTTCTGGAAATTTTTTCAATTTTAAGATTTTGTTTTCTCTTTCGACCTTAAATCACTAAAATAGCCATAACTCTATCAATTTGAAGTGTGAAATAAGAATTGAATATAATATCGGGAAGAGCGTTATTTCCTATAAGAAAAGCCTACTAACTACCTTCATCAACAGATTTTTAAGGCTCGTAAGAATTTTCCTAAATTCGACTTTTTTTCACACTCATCGTTTTGCTTCTAAACCAAGACTGTTGAGCTGAGAACTCGACAGTAAAAACGTCCGCAGGATCTCAGCTTTCAAGGGTGTTGTACTTTTTGATTTTGGTGCACTAATCGAGGGAGAAAATAGCGTTTGAATGCAAACAAACTTGGGTATTTCGAGGAAATCCAGTGTTTTAATGTGTTCACGAGCTATGACTGGAGGAAGTAGGTATCGTCTTCCTGGTACTGAATCAAATGGTGACACTCCCAATTCATTTCGACAGATAAAAAATTGATTTTTGAGAAAAAATAGTGAATTTTTAGACATACCATCACATCCAACTCATATTTTGATGGATATTTTGGTAATCTTTGTATGTTTATTGAATTTTTACAAACAATTATTGCTTAGATATACCTACCCGAATTGTTCACTAGCTCAGCAAAATATGAGTTGGATGTGATGATAGGTCCAAAAATTCACTATTATCCCCAGAAAATCAATTTTTATCCGTCAAAATGAATCGGGAGTGTCACCCTTCGATTCAGCGTGAAACATTAACGAGAAGACGATACTTACCTCCTCCAGTAGTCAGTCAGGTCGTCAACACCCTAAAACACTCGATTTAACTACTCGTAAAACCCACGTTCGTTTTGCATTCAAATACTATTTTTTCTCCCCCAATTAGTACGAGTACCCAATTAGTAAGAGCATTAAAAAGTACTACTTCGTTGGAAAGCTGAAACCCTGAGGAAGTTTTTTCTATTAAGTACCTAGCCGAGGAAATTCGACGCTATTCCCAATGGTGTATTCATTTCTTATTTCACACAGTGAATTACGGGAGTTATGGCTGTTTTAGTGATGTAAGATCGAAAGAAAAAACAAAATCTTGAAATTGAAAAAACTCGAAAAATAAAGGGTGAAAAAAAACTCTAGGAGACATTTTTTGTTGTACCTAAATGACCTGTAGAATATCGATCCCTGAAGTGTTTCCCAACTTA
>JAEMON010000010.1:20550527-20561183 GCA_030264115.1 Lygus lineolaris
ATAAACCGTTGTGTAATAATTTGCAGCGTTTTTCTACCTTCGGTGGTGAAGATAGGGGGGGAATTACTTTGAGCTGCATTGTGGAGCTTCCTAAGCTCGATGATCGGCGGCCCCTTAAAATAAGATTTATTTACTCAAATTGAAGAATCCGGGCAAATTATCATACCCATAGCCGTTTCGGCAAACATTATCAGCAAATAGATGAAGTTAACCGTTTAACTAAACGCTAATCACCCTTACTTATAATCCTAATAGGTACCTTCTCTTGAACGTAAGCTCTATACGAGTGCGAAGAGTCAAAGAACAGGAGCATAATAGTCTGCTTGTGAACAACGGTCTGACAGCGAGTAGTACCAGTCACGAAGAGTTGACATTACACCACAATAAATTCTTCTATTAATAATGTTCAATACCAATAGCGGTTAACATTATGGACGAATTAAGGAGTCATAAAAGGCACAGCGCATGATAATGATAAAGTTCGGATTTTATTACGTACATACTTATTCTATAGTTTTATATAGTATATACTCATTCATGTGAACTATAGCATAATTCAACAGTGAAGGAAGCACCAAGAAAAGTTAAAAATCCAAAAAATCATGTTGCTAAATGATCCTCCTACACCTTTTTTACATCTACTAATTTATTCACTATACAACTCCACCAGATTCCACCATTCTTTAAGGATAGCGTCTATGCACTTGTTTCATTATATTCAGTAATAACGGAAATAAATTGGGCAATCTAATGTACTTCTTGACGACCAGTAGATCAGTAGTTGTTTTCGATGTAGCTCTCTTCAATGGCATTATCTCCAGCCATTTCGCATTCCACTTCCCAGCCCGAATTATAGGAATTGCCGAATCTCCCAGCACTTGAGATTTTCATTAGAGATTTCCCATTCTCTCATCTTCCGTGAAAAGCTCCTTCTATTCTTTATACAAACATTTATTCATGAAAGTTGCAAGTTGCAAGTTAAATGCCGTCCGGCAATTTCAGGGGATCATTCTTGACAGCTACTATGTAGATCTGTTTCACCTCGCAAAAATTAACACGAGGTTCTGCAGCTCTACAATTCTACAATAATAAGGTAGTCCGAATCCCCCTCACATACCTCACATACGGCGTCCACATGTTTTGATGTCATCTACTGCTCGGTATATATTGCAAGCCTTATAAATACAAATAAAACAATACATGGTCAAGAAATCGCCGTAGAAGTGGTTGAGGAGAGCGAGATAGTTTACGGGTGCGCCGTTTTGGGATTCTTCTCTGGTGTCGGGCTGAGGTCTCTTGATGAGTGTACTTGGAGAGCTTTCGGGTCACTCCAAACTGAGAGTTCAAGTTTTTGAACATAATTATAGGTAATCTATCTCATCCCCCAGGACGGCTCTATACGAGGGCATTGGCGCCCCGTCGTCGAGTCCCAAGCACCTCACCTTCCTCCTACATCCCCTGAGGCTCATTGAGACCGCCCAAAGGACAGTCATCTGCGTCTCAATATAGATCTCTTTCATATATTAAATCATGACTTTGTTGAGCACTATGAAGTCACAGGGGGCCGTTTGAAATACCCAACCTGCACAATCCCAATCCCAATCCCAATGAGGTGAACATTTTGGAAGTTGTGGAAGTGTCGCAAGGATTCGCGGGAACAAAGGAAAAGTAAACGGAACCTTCTAAAAGATTTAGATTTTGAAGAAGACAAATGTGCACCTCCCGAAAATGATCAAACTGACCACACCGTCCAAACTTATATTATTCATAGCGGCGTTCCTGGAAGTAGTGTATGGGGTCCGTTCCTCTACCCCTGATCCATACCTCGGACATACCAACATCAGATTCCACAACCTCTGCTATGTTCGCTGACAACCATGCCACCCTAGCTCGAGCGAAAGAGGAAAAAGATGCGACCACTAGAGCTACGCAGCTACGCCTTAATTCTGTTGTTCAATGGAATTCTTATTGGAAAATGACTCTGTATCCATGATACTCGATCATCACGAACTTCACATGTCGTCAAAAATGCGGAAAATCCCCGGTATATCTTGGTATCTTGGTGGTTTTTTTTTTCCTTTTCCAAATGATAGATCTCAGCAAGAGCTTTCCGAAATGTTGTCACATGAAGGGTATCCTATTAGCATACAAGGGTCTTGAAGTTAATAATCATGACGTCACCGCCTTAGGGAGGGGCTGTGCCTAGATAATTCTGACGTCACGCACCTCTTTCCAGCTCTTTTCTGGCTCAACCAGACGGAATTTTCTGTTGAAAAGTGGATCACGGGGGTTTTTGAGAACGCTGTACCCGAATTTGAGGTCAACAATTAGAATTTCCGGCCTATGCGCAGACCCAATTCACATGAAGGCGATCAGATTGACGTTGGCATTGATCAAACGAATACGCCGAAGAACACGAAAACCATGTCTTCTACTCGTTCCTCACTTCTAAAGCTTGAAAAGAAAACTACACTATGAATAGCCCCAATATGGCCGTGGTTGCACGGATGCTCGTTGTGGGACTCGGACTCGGCGAGTGCGAGCCATCAGACATAACGAATACAAAGGCACAAGAACGGTCCTGGTGCCTTTGTATTAATTTTATGTTGCAGAACCACATCGTAAGTATAATTACCAACGCCTCATGGTTCATTCAAAACTCTGTCCTTCATCGTGTCTTGGAATTACCGGATGTCCTGGAGGTAAAAAGTAACCAGAGTTAGTGAAAAACGTTGTGCATTTCCAAGAAAATAATGAGTTACAAAGTAAAATCGATTTCGACGGTTAAGTCATCATCAGTCACAAATATGAACAACTCTTGATTAGCAAACGAGAACTTAAAAATACTTATTTATCGCTGATGATGGCCCAACCATCGAAATCGATTTAACTTTGTGTAACTCATTATTTTCTTGGAAATGCACAATGTTTTCTACTAACTCCGGTTTCTTTCTAATGAGATGAGTGGAAACTTCCACCGCGAGTGATCTAGTTCGTTTCCTGCAGTTCATCCAGAAGTAACAATATAGGTACTATTACGTAGTTTTGAATAAAATTATTTTCTAGAGAAAGATCGCACATAGCTTCTGCTAGCTTAGCATAGACTTTGAGGTTAAATTTAATTTAATTGTGGAGCTACAAAATCCAACGCCTAAGTAGGCACCTAATTCATTAGGAACCTCTACCAGTTTCTAAAACACCCTGAACTGGATTACGAAGAGACTTTCATTAAAGATTTTCCACTCTCCCATCTTGAGTGAACACTCCTCCCTTGCTCTTTCTTTATGCAAACATTTATTCATGAAAGTTGCAAGTTAAGCTGCGTCCGGCGGGGTTAGTTCATTCTCAACAGCTAATAGATCTGGAAACAAAAGCCAAGAATTCACTTCAACGATGGAAGAGGAGCGGAGAACCGAAAAAAAAGGTCCCAAAGAAAAGTTGGATAACTGCGGCAGTTATAACTTTCCGAGCAGGGGAAGAAGGAACATTTATTTAGTCAAGTGAAAATGGTTGGATCCGAGAGATGCAGAAGGGCAACCTTTAAACAAAACATCCGAGCGGTGTTATTGGGAGAGACCAAACGCTAGCGAGTACTATGCTTTCACAAACGGGGTTCCCAGCGACTGAAAATTGAGGGAGCGGAACTAAATTGCGGTGAAGACATTTGTTTTATCGATTGCCCTATTTCGTACTGTAACCTCGAAATTGTATCGTGTACGTCGAGAGAATGACGAGGGAGTTGATGTAATTTCAAGCATTTGGGGGTTTGACTACAATGATGAAGTTTATTTATTCAAGCGGAGTCCGTCCAAAGTGATCATGCTTGGTGTAGCAGAGCGATATCCGCTCTGGATGCAGAGCAGCTTTGCCATATCACCAACCCAATTCTCTTGGAACTATGTTTTGTGGAAAGCGTTAGTTCTCTTCACAGTCTAACTCAAATTAGTGTAGAATAGAATAATGAACGTGTGAACAATACGATACAGGGTGTCTACAGTTAACTTGAGACAAACTTCTGGAATCGATTCCACACGTAATTCCCAACAAAAAGTGCCTCTTCGAGCTTATTTCCCTCTTATTTCTTGTGTTTTTTAAATTTTAAGAATTTGTTTTTTCTTTCGACCTTACATCACTAAAACAGCCGAAACTCCCTTAATTTACGGTGTAAAATAAAATATGAATTTACCATTGGAAAGATCGTTAAATTTCCAATGGTAAACGCCTGCTAGCTATCGTCATAAGTAGATTCTAAAGGCTCGATTAAGCCCAAAGTCCAAATTCCCAAAATTTTTCAAAATTTGACATTTCTTTCACGCATCGTTTCGCTTCCAAACCAAGACTGTTGAGCTAGGTACCTAGCAGGGAAAGCTTTTTCAGGATCTCATCTTTCCAACGAAGTAGTACTTTTTGATTTTGGTGCATTAATGGAGAGAGAAAATTGCGTTTGGATGCAAGAAAGCGTTGACATTTTGACTGATTACAATTGATTTTTAGAGAAAAATATGGAATCTTTGGACATTCCAGGAGATCCACCTCATATTTTGCTGAGCTGGTGAACAATTTTGGTAAATCTGAACGATAATTAAAATATGAGTTGGATTTCCAAAAATGCAGTTTTATTCTCGTAAAATCAATTTTTCATCGGTCAATATTGATCAGGAGTGTCACCACTCGATTCAGCGTGAAAAATTACTTGGAGGACGATGCTTAACTCCTCAAGTCATGCTCAGGTCGAGCAGCTATATATCAACCAAATAATAATATCTCTGAATAAAAACTTCATTATTGACAATTTTTAATCGTAATATATTATTTTATGACATATTATTTTATGTCATCCATTTCGGTTTTCATCAGTTTTTTTTTCCTAAAACTAAACCTAGTTATCAGTTAGAAAGTGTAATGTAATGTTTAAAAATCATTGGTTTATTTACTGAAATGAGCGGAATCAGATGAGGGAAACTTTCCCCAGTGTGCCGCCAATAAAATTGGAAAAGGGGAAAAAAGGGAAACTTCAAAAAAGAGGGAGATTTTGAGCTGATAAGAACAGGTAACTAGTTCCAAACCCTTCCAGAAAAATGCGCTGCGCTTGGATACTACCAAAGCGGCCGAGCTATAGTACTGCAAGTATCCTGTTTACTACTTTTTATAGCAGTTCAACGATAGGTATAATAACGTTTTTTGTGAGTCGAGATGTTTTCTTGCATTGATAGGGATGAAATTTCAAACAGAATTATATATATTTACATGGTTCTCAAACGAAGACATTCTATGTGTGTAAAGGTTTAGGTGATTGACGAATGAAGTCGGTCAAAGAAGGTCACTTTCAAACAAAGAATACAACTGAAGGTGCAAGTAGCCACGGGAGACAAGCACAGCGTATAATATTATCTCTATAATTGATTGTTATAAAGTAGCTAACTTCAAGAGCTGTAAAACTGTGTGGCTCCTGTTTTGCCTTTATGAATGAATGGAATAGGTAGTCCTTCATTCAACTTTTCAAGGACTCATCAGGAGCCATCAATCACGCATCAAAACTCTTCAGGTGTTCGAGTTCTGTCCATGTTAGGTACTTTCCATTCGCCATCATTGTCACAATATGAGTAAATTCATCGTTCATCATTATTGACCACCCATGCATGTCAACAAGAATGATTTTTTGCTTGTCCCTGGAAAAAGTGACTATACTTCATCCCTCGGTTTATTAATATCCGCCGTATCATTCTGTAAAATGAGGTCGACAACCAACTTCTATTAAAGAACCGATTGAATAAGCCGCCTAATAATAGTTGCGGTGTTTTTGTAAGCCTTTCATGCCCCGAAACTCCCATTATTTTCGTCGTACTTTCTCGCTTAGGAGTTTATACTGGCAATTTCGGGCGGCAAATGTAGTCATTGTCAGCTCGGGGGCTGGTTTAATAATAAGAAACCCCTATTATCCTTCTCCTTTCTCAATATGATAAAACCGACATGTTTAAACGGTGTTAATACAACTACTACAATAATTTATCATAGTTGGAACGGTGAGAACGGTACCTATTGTGACGAAAAGGCCTATACTATGAATATGTTTTTGGGGATTTTCATAAAACCTATGGGTTCAAATACCTAACCTAATAATATGTTCATTCTCCGGGGATGGAGATACCATTTCCTTCGTCGAATTGAGAACCTCCCGTTATAATTACTGTAAATAGGATCTTTACAGATGGGTGAAAATAATAAAATACTAATAAATTATTATAAATAAATACTTACCATATAATTTCATGATTGGTGGCATCTCTCACTTATCACTAACATTTTTTTGTCGTAGAAGACATAGACCTTAGGTCAAGTGTAACAAGTGGGAGGTGCCGCAAATGATGATACTTGAATGATAAGAATATACATTTAGAAATCAAACAAATATAGGCGCATCAAAAAATTTTATATAAATTAAACCTAATTTTAGATATAAATTATAATTAACAATTATGGAGTTCTGCGGGTTATTTATATACTGATTTGATCCGATAGATAGAACAACCAGGGATATCAACGTTTCCGGACTTGTGACCAGTTGCTTCTTAATTCACCTTTGTAACCTATAGACAAGAAGTTCGAGGGTTGACGGCTGTCTGATATGAATGTTCCTTGTTCCCCTTACCGCTCCATTCCTCCAATAGCACTGAACCACATCTTGATGGCCGCACGTTGATTTTACTGTGGGGAGAGTGCAGCTGCAATCCTCGGCCTCCTTGATTATAGGTTACAAAGGTGAATCGAGAAGGAACCGGTCACAAGTCCAGAAGAATGGATATCAAATCGGTTCTGGCTATCGGATCAGCTCAGTAAATAAATAACCCACGAATCCCCATGGTGTAAGCCACAGCTATTTGGTATTGTGACAGCCCAATAACACCCGTTCCACCATCCTAATGTAATTATTATAAAATGATTCTAAGATAATAATCCAATATATGCTGAGAAAGGATGATGAGGATTTGAAACTGCACCACCAATGAGATTAACGGTGAAAAAAAACTATTGAACTCCTAAAATGAATGAATCCCAAAATGAATGTTTTGTAACAGTCAAATAATGGAGATGCTGCAGGATAGCTTCCATCAAGATGACTCACTATAAATGTTGTACATTTTGATAAATTAGAGCCACTAAGGATAAGCTTTATTGAAGAAGAGATTTCTAGGAAGTTCTGTGTTCTACGACCATATTCTACGCACAGAGCTATTATTTAATTATGATTAGAGAAGACATTATGAAAGAGGCTAGTGCTTAATGTGTTACGTTACTATTTTGTTCATGCGTCAAAAGTCAGAATACGCCAAAATAGCAAGCAAAACGAACATAAGCAGTCTTTAGATGTAGAAGAAGCAGCAAATAATGCTCACAAAGACGACGTGGGATGTGGAAAAAAAGGTAGGCAAACGCAAAAAAAAACCTCTTACAAAGCCCTGCTCGCGCTGTTTGAATGTATTACCGCGTTCAAAAGCGCCTTTTCATAAACGAATGAAAGTGGATGTTCAGAGGGAGACTCGAGATGGTCGCGTTTCAAGCTCTGCTTACAAGCCACCGATGTGACATTCAATCTCATTTACAGTAGAAACCCTTCAAGTGAATTAACCCCTCAACTCTTCTGGTATGTGACCTAACTGAAAAGATTAACGCGTGTCAGTTGATAGGTTACAGTATAGAACAATGATCACGTTTAAGACGGTACCACTATTTATTTTACCGGCACATTATTTTCCATGTTTATGATTGATTATGGATTTCCGAAAAGAACCCCTGGAAACTATTAACAGGTTTTGCTTCCTTACTACGTAGGTTTCCACCAAAGGTAGAGAACATTTATATTTCTTGTTCTCTTATATTATGTTTATATTATGTTCGTCCGGGAAATCCCAAAATAAAAACTTCCACTCGCATTTTGCGTTTTGAAGGTTCCAAAAGAAATTTGTTTATGTGTCTGTCTGTGGTCAATTTCTGCCCCTAAAACGATCCCCTGTGATTTTCATCGCGAAAAAACAGAAGGAACCACTGAGCATAAGAAAAGAAAAAGTTTGAGCATTCGTGGTAGCTATTTATGATCCAATTGTTACGAAACTCGTAGGCAGTCGTCTTAGAGTCATCGCTGCTTTAATATGCGTGAACTTAGAACCCCTGCATCTCGCATAGCTGAAAAAATTTGTATTCAATGTTTTCGAACAATTTAGGATTATTGTAAGTAAGTTAAGTAAGTTTCCTTTGAATTTCATAGGGATCAATGATCGATACTGCGCAGGCACATACTAGTCCTAGCAACATCATAACTACCACTTCCTTGTGACATTTTTCCTGATCGATATCAACGTGTTTGACCTTTCTTGCCGATTACAGTGGCGTTTTAAAACTTTCCAACGAAATTATAATACGACTATTGTACTACAGTGTTATCATTGTTACCTTGGTGATTGTTATTTTGCGGAGGGATATCATATCTCGCTCAATTTTCTCTGACAAGTCCGAGCATAAATTTAAGAAATATTAATAAATTGCTACCTGTATCAAGAATGAAAATTTACTTTCTCTAGAACAACCAGTAGGACGTTACTAGATTACAAAAACACCAAGCCGCAGGAAAATAGTTATATAACACGAGGATATTTCATGGCCTCGAATTCAGCAAACCCCTTAGGGAAGACCCCGATACTTGTGCCCTTTATATCACCATCTCATGTAATATTAATATTTCCCCAACCTCTTTGGGTTCGGTTCCTTTCAGCTTCTTTTGTTTCAGCCTCTGCCACTCACAAAATCTATAAGGATGGAATTTAAATGGAATTTCCGTAATTGGAATTGGAAGTTCCTTTAGGGGGAATAATGAAGTATGTCGGTATTTTAAACTGGTGTAGTCTAGTGCAAAGGAATGTTGTACCTAAGATGGAATAATCTTGAGCGTACCAATCGCGAATAGTACGAAAACGCATCAATAGACCACATTTTCAAAAACCTAAGAGAATCAAGATATGACTGAATCAATATATGACTGAAACAAGATACTCGCCGTCAAATTCGATTTCAAAGGTTCATTATTGGAAATAATCAACCAGTGGCCAAAAGTTGACTACTGTTGGTTAGCAGAAGTACATACCTACGGATACACATCGATGGCCCTGGAAGTCTATTCCCACTGGGGTGACCCAACTCACAGTATTCACTGGACCGAAACTCCCACACGGCTCTGGGATGTTTGCTATCCGACAGTTGTATACCAGGATATCGTTCCCATTAGGCTCCGATCCATATCAGAATTCTTGTTGAAATATTCTATGAATTAACATGGAAATAATAGAGTAGAACGTCAAGATGAAGTTTTTCATGAACAAAACTCTACAACGACGTTATAAATATTATTTAAATAATATACATCTTTCTTAGTTTAGCACAACGCAAAGTAGGTATTTATTTTTTACGATGAGTTTACTTGTCAATCGAAAGAATATTTTCTGAATAAAGATGGAGTACCTAGGTATAGGGGCGGATGGGGGAATGGCGTATACCTAACTGTGACAAGCCAAAGGGCAAATACTAATCATCGTAACAAAAAAAATCCTCGACCTGTCACCCAGTTATTATCTGCAGGGTGACATAACCAAAAAATTTAAAAATAATGCTTTTTACGGTATTCCTCCTAACGTAGGGTAATACCGTACATTCATTGGGGTAATAAGTATGTGTCTCAGAAAAATGTATTTTTGTTATTTTACATGGTTTCCATCAAGATCTTGAAAGTAACTGTAATAAAAACAACGGCATCGATATGAGCAAGTAATTTCATGAAAACATTTGCACGAAAATAAAACATCGGCAACACAAAACTCATTTTGACATTTTTATGTCTTTGCTATGGCACACAAATTCGAAAAGCGTTATAGAAAATCGTTATAAAAACCGTTATAAAACATATTCATGTCAAAAGGAAGTAGTCTCACTTATCAAGAATCACTTATTCACACTTCCAGTTATCTCGTCTTCACAGTTTTGTAGACAAACGAGAAGTCTACATTTTGAAGTATTTGAAGGCTCTGTTGTATCAATGGGTGATGTTTAGATGTACCCAACAGTACATTTTTCACATCACACAATTATTTTCTGTAGTCTAAAACCTGATGAGAAACTCTGGGGCAAGCTTGAAAGGAAGGATTCGAAACGTGTATCCTCCTACCCTTCCCTTTCCCTCTTCTGTACTCCTCTCTATCTACGAAGCGGTTGCAATCATGTTCACAATATCAATTACTGAGAATTATCACCTGAGTGTACACAATTATTCAAATAACCATGCTCATAACTCAGCTTGTTGCCCACGCACATCGCAGTAGTTAACATAATATGGTTGGATAAATCGAGAGCTTTCGAACGAATGGTCAACAAATTTTGTGGGATGAAAAACCACGAAGTACCATTACCCTAGCAACGATTCGGTTGTAAGCGGAAATCATCACAAAACCAACCGTAACGCTTTTTCTTAACGCTTTTGGTTTATTATTCTAAATAATGAACCTTTGGAATCAAGCACGAATAAATTTTTTTAACCCCCCTCCAAATTTGATGTTTTACGTTTCAAGATACATACGTATAATCCAAAAATCGAATTAAAAAAAATCCGTCCGT
>JAEMON010000010.1:20563308-20588563 GCA_030264115.1 Lygus lineolaris
CATTCATTCATTCATTCATATGCAGCATTGAAGATGCCGACGAAATCTTAGGGCGTTATTTGAATGACGCCAGAAGAATCTGTTCCTCGTTGACTCCCCAACTTCATGAACTCGTCAGATTTCCTTTTAAATGCCTGCTTTAAAGGGCCATAAAAGCTCACATCAAGCGGCTGAGTGCGATGGGAGGTGTGAGGTGGAAGAGACAGCAACGTCACCCCATTTTCATGGCAGGAATTGTAGACCTCCAGAGATGTATGGGTAACGTGACTGTCCAATATCAATTGAACTTCGTTATCTTTGCTGGCGTTTGAGTGCTTGATGAAGTGTGGTTCCAACCATACCACGAACAGCACATCGTTTGACCACCCACTATCAGAACAGCGATAAATAGCTCCTAGAGGACCGTTTTTCTCAGGTGTCATCCTTTTTCGGGGAAATATAAACATTGGTGGAATAAACGATCCTGATGCACTCATAGCAGAGATGACTGTGACATTTTTCCCTCTTTCCCAACTGCTGACATTTCCCACTCTCTTTTTCCCCCTTTCACCAAGGATTTTCACTGTATCCTGAACTATAGAAATTCCAGTTTCATCGACATTGTAGATGTTTGTAGGAGGAAAAAGGTATTTTTCCATCGTGGTCTCAAGATTGTCAAATAACAAAGAAATGGCGTTTAAATTAAAAGCTGTAATCCGATTGACGGATGTAGCTTCAGGCTTAGGTACGTATTCCAACTTTCGGATTCTTCCTCCTGAGCCCTCAAGAAAGTCATATCCAGCCATTTTAGATATTATGTGGTTAAAATTACGCTTTATTTGGTACTTTTCGGCAAATTTACGAAGAGTCATTGGTGTGATCCCATAGAAAATGTTGGAGAGGTAGAGCACTCTCTTGGCCATTTCTTTTTCTTGTTCTTCAGGAAACAAGCTGTTCCTCCCTAGCTTTGGATCTTACCGTTATTCACCCAGTCCACAGACGTAGTATAGGGGATGTTAAACGAGAGGGCAGCCTTCCTCATTGTATTCCCTTCACGCATGAAAGCAATAGCAGTTTGCAGCTGGTCCTCAGTCCCTTATTCGTAGCAGCTCCCCTCAGTACCCCTTATTCGTAGTTTTATCTCTTCTTCTGGGCATCTGAAAATAGATATTAAAGGTTTGATTGTTGTAAATGCACTTCTCAGGAGGGATTACAAAGTACCAAAATTGAAGAAAGGCAATAATGTCTGAGCTGGAACGACGAGAATACATGCAAAATGTGATTGGGGTGATGCCGTATACTTCGCAAAAATACGGGATTACCCCGAATAGCATACGGTATTACCCCAAAGAAGATTACGTTTCACCCCAATGTTTACATTTCTGTAGATTCTTCACTACGATCGTAATTCATCGCCAAACTCATATTTCCTGAGACCAGTGAGTAGCTGGATAGTTTCTCTACAGATATCTTTGTTGGAAAAATAAAGAAATGAAATATTCGTACTTACTTTCTTAATTTCGCTGGACGAAAAATTATATCCAAAAGTGTGAAAACAGTAAACGTCGTATAGCGTCAATGAAGATAACCTCCGAATCGCGAAAACGCGGATAATAAGTATACCAGTCTCTAAACAGACGACTGTGTCGCAGGGTGACCATTTCTATTTCTATGGAGTAGCTTTCACGGAACCTACGATTACGGCATTACTCGATGTACGGTATTGTGATACTGGTTTCATTTTTCCGTTCAAACAAGCGGTTCTTGGAGGTAGGTAAATTTTCTGTTTTTTTTTTTTTTTTTTTTTTTTTTTTAAAGCAGGTACCGCATTTTACGTTTCAGGGCTTCATAAACAAATTTGATTCTGTGTCCGTCTGTCCGCATATCCTTTTTTACAGCCATATATTCCAGAGTTTTCATCCAATTTTGTACACATTTTCAGGGATTATGAGGGTAGGGCCCCTTGAGCACCCATATGAATTTCATTATGATTGAATCAACGGTACACTCTATGCATGTGCTAACGTAAATTTTGTTCAAGATTATGTTGCAATTTTTTCAAAAGTGACAAACATCAACACGATCAAGAGTTTTGAACTTACACAATATTTTCCAAATTTTCTTGGACGCGAGGAAGCTATGTGCCGTTTCAACTTGGCAGAGTATTTATTAATTGTTTCGTATTTTCTGTATACGTGTTACCTACCGAAATTTGTAAACAACTTCCTCTTAAACAAAATTGCATGTTATTTCACTTTCTTTTCCCAGCTAGAATCGCGGCTTGGTTCACCGTGGGACGGGAGTATTAGTGAAGATGAGAAATCCTCCAGTGCCACACATAAGAAAATAACAACCTGAACGTGACGAGTTGAACTTTGAACGAATCAGGCAGCGACGCAATCGGCCAGATAAAACAGTATCCTCCCCTCGATATAATAAAACTGCTGAAAAATGTAATCGTTATTGGGGTAGCGATGCACTTAGAGCTTTCATGCGTTTCGTTAAGCACCAACACCAACACTCCTGATAAGTGCCACTTGGGCCGATTTAGCGCCTGCGATTCACCGCTACAGCTCTGGGAACCGAAGACCCATCGAACCGCGAATTCCCTCTGGACACGCTCCAAGTCTTCCCTCGTAAAACGACCCAGAAATATCTAGTGGAGAACAAAAAAATAGGGATTATTCGCCTATTGCAAATGATAGAAATGGCGGATTCGATTAAACCAACAGATCGATGTTGTTATTTGTCGTAATTATTTCTCAGTTCCCGTAATTAATTTTGTTGGAAAAGGATTACTTCTAAATATTTCTGGCTCAAAATTTGGGTGGGAAAGTTGATCCTATCAAGCCAGTATAATAATGAGACATCGATTGAACAACAGGTGTCGAAGTCGCGACCTTGATTTGTGACTATTCCAACCACATTGACTTTCCGAAGTCACACTATAAAATAATTCAGAAGGTCGGAAAGTCGGAGCTATTCTTATGCTGATCATTAATTTATTAATTTGTACCAGAATAAGTAATATCCCAGAAAAAACAAAATATCCCAATTTTTCCGATTTGTACTGAGGATATTTAGGTTGGGTTTGAGGAGAGAAGGCAACTGAAGATAATTTAGTTTAAATTTAAAGCTTGGTAAGTCCTGAGGAAATACGAGCGCAGACATCATATTATTCAGTGAATAACTAATTTATGTATTGTTTATTTACCTATTTGTGTTTTATTCGATGAATAAAAACTAATTTATCAACATTTCTATACAGCTGTTAAGTAGTTTCCTAATGTTTAGCTTTTCGTTGCAGGTGATGGGAACTCAAAATAAATACTGTCTCACGACAGCAGCACCAACAGATAACACCACACACCCCACACCCAAGTCGGTTAGTACGTAACTTGTTAGCGATACATTTTTTTTTTTTTTTAAACTTCATTTTCCAACGTATTTACGATTGCGCAGTGGGAAATTTGTCATTACTTCAATGATCTGCAAGCACTCAAGAAGCAGTGATGTTACAATTTGGTAATTCCCCATTTGCATGCAATTGAAGCATTCGTATCATGTTTGAAGAAGAAGACAGTTTTTGGGGTTGGGCATTTTGAAAATTCCATCCCCTAGTTTCTACCCAATGACGATGAATGACAATAACGCCAAGCTTCGAGGCACAACAAGATGGACCCAATACGGAATTTCAGTGAATGCAGTGATTTTTCCAATTTCGAAAAAATTTTGAGAAGGGTTTTAACAAATTTTTCGTGCATGAATGCAAAGGTTAGTACTGAAAATAATAAACCAAAAAATGGAGGTAGTTATCAGCCCTTTTTTCCCCAAAATGTTCCAATAGATTTTGAAGAAGAAGAATATTATTAGACACCCAATTTAGTAATTTTTACTCCATTCATAGGTAAGGCAAATTAAATATTATTCCAAATTATATCAATACCCCTCTCATCCCAGGAAAATACTCTTGAGGGCCAAAATTAGAAGTCTGAAAATAGCAATTTTTAGGATGTATGTATAGGTGTCAAGCACCACTATAAACATTGATAAAACTCTATTTATGGACTACGTGTTTCAGGACTGAAAACTATTACTTGTAGTCCTCAAGTATAGGTTAAATCTTTTATACAAATTTGCCAAGACGAACTCACAAATAATGTAAAATAACTCAAACACCAAGTTGGCAGGTGGGAAAGGGGGTGGTCGAAACCGCACGTACGTCTGAAGTTTTATATGTTTTATTTCTCCTTTACTAGTAAACAGTAATTATTCAGGATCCCCTATTTTCATTCTATGGGTTTCAATTCCACACATCATGACTAGTGGATGTGATAGCACAACACGTGAAAACACCACATAAAAGATTTCTGGTCATCCAGCATGAGTTTAAGAGCCAATTTTCAAATAACCATTCCAACCTCTTTTTAGCGATTTGTGAACTACGAATTTTTTTCTATTTTGTGGGTTATTCATATAGAAAATTTTGTGCTGATTCCAAATATATCTATGTGTTTCTGATAGTTTATGGTAATTTTCACAAAAACCCTCAAAACCACCGTATTTGCCGATCCTAAATATTCAACATTAGGAATACTTCGAATTTGAATACCTACTCCTGAAATTCTGGCCAACAAACTCATTCTTTCTCTCGAAGCCTATGAAATGGCTGAGGTTTCTTAGGAAATTCGCTACAATACCAGTCACCATCTAAACGTACTCTGAAGCTTGATGGGGTCTCATAGATAATGGATCTAATCCAAATTACGCTTAAATGAACTTAAATCTAATTGCATATGAGTGCCTACCACTTCTGATGACTCTCCCATGTTATATTTAAACCCATAATTCACTTCTCTGTAATCACGAAGAGAGCAATGTAGTCGTTTATTATACCTATTATACACCCACATAAGATCTGATGATTGATATTCAGCAAGAATGATGAAAAACAATCAAAATGGCATGAAAATCTCTTGAGGAAAAAAAACAAAACATGGGGTCTGTGCAATCTATTGCTTAACTCATAATTGAATCATTATTATGATTCGATGTTCGTAAAAAGGCATTCCATGTGTTCGACCTAGGCGACGCTTAGAGCGAATCAGATTTTCGCTCAGACGGTGACTCCTCTCCGCTCCTTGGTGTCTCTTTTGTTGGTCATGGTGCCTAAATTCACCTCCCTTACTTCAATGCGGTCAACGTTCCATGCGTTCCTTTTGCGTTCCCAACTTCCATCCTCCCACATCTATGCTCTGAGAGGCGGTTTTAATTACTGTCTATTGCTTCGATCGGATAAATTACAGCCAGCGTTCTAATTTCTCTGAAAATCATTCAGGTATTGATAACGAATGATACCAAACAGCATGATCGCATGATATCGATGACAGAATGATACCAACATGTGTATGATCGTTCAGTCGGCAACCGCCAACCTGTGGTGAAACCGTCGACTTGCTGTGCACGGAAGTGTCAACACTGCTACCTCGACACGGTCTTGGTGATCTAACGTTCTCAACTTATCACACATCCACGTTGTCTTACATTCTCTCGCATTCGTTCGTCCGTTCTGTTTCGTATCCGTTCGCATCCGTGTTAAATTTCGATCCAGAGTTGAAGGGGCAGCTCAAATTCGTTCTGAAGGCATTAACATTCAGTAAAGTTTGTTACGATCTTTTGTCGTTCTGATGAATGAAAAACTTGATCCGAAGTGTGTGCGTTCTATCTTCAGTCCAATGTCTCTCCCAATCAACGCTCGGTTGTAAATACGTTCAGAAAAATTCACCCCAAATGGTGCTGAGATGTTGAACCATGTTTATATTTATACTAGTCGGCATTTCTTTGTTACGATTTGAGAAGAAGTTACATACTTTCCCTACTCAACTTGACAGAATATCTTTCCAATCACCATTCAAATTTACAATCGCCATACTGTACCACCGAAATAATCCTGACAACGCAATATTCTGGTTCTGCGGTTCAATCACGGGGTGAGAAAGTATAATCCGACGAGTTCTGACACCACACGACCTTCACCCTTGTAAGGTTTCCTGAGGCGAGATACAGCCTACTGGCCGAAAGCTATCGTTGGGGATTACTCTCGACCGGGTTATTATGGTAATGATGAGATTCGCGTAAATTCCCCACTCAAAGCGATAACCGTCGAGGGAATCCTATGGTGGCATATCTATGGAGCTCGCCGTTGTTGGGGTTTACGAGAGCATTTATCCAACAATGAATTATACCCTACCGTGAAGATAAGTCCCTTCCCATTTTCACGTTCAAACTTGAGGGGAATGGTGTGAACGTATAGCACAGGAGCTGATGACGTGATTATGAGATGCAACGCAGGAGCTGCATGTTCCAAAACTTAAGAGGTATCAGCCATTCCAAAGTGAAAAAAAGATACTGTTGGTAGGTATTGTCAGTATGTAGTCATCCAAGATGCCATTATATTTAATTTTATTCTTCAACCATAAGCTATTCGGCAACTATTGCAGGCAGCAAGCTGAGATGCAGAAATGAGAGCGCATAAATATACTAAAACAAGACGAGCTTAGTGGAGAGCACTAGCGATGTGGCAATGTTATGGAAGGATGCAATGACTAAGGGAAGGAAATCCCGTTGAAGGATGATGCACAATAGGGGAGGAAACCTACGTGAAATTGAAAGACAGGACTAGCTCCAACAACCACATTCTCAAACACCTATGCTAAGCGTTTTGGCGTAGTTACACCCACTATATGTATCACATATTCCCCTTACTTCGCTGAGGAAAATAGGTGTGATGACTCTCTTGAGCCGCCTCACTTACACTCTTACAAAGGAAAATGGCTCTACTATCCCAGGCAGAATCTAAATGATCTTTGTGTACTCTTTCTGTGTGATTCATTGAAGCTAGCAGTCTTGATTATTGTTTTAGCGAATTTTCGAAGAAAATGCAATGGTTCAACATTATAGTAATGCAAATTTTTGAAAGTTTTCTTCATAGAAACCCGTTTCAGACCATTCTAAAATAACCTATTCCTTAATTCAGCATTCATGAATATTTTATATCATGCTCACATGATGCTGATCTACGTCCTGCCCTATAATTTGGTCGTCCAGCGTAATAAAGTTAATCTATCTTACCTGGTTTTGGGTGTGGTACATTCCCAATGCATTCCAATATCACTATGTTCTGATTTGATACGTTTTCATCATCACCAATTCCACATTGTTTAATCAAGAGAAGAGGGTCCTTAACAAGCTATTGTGATAAGGAATCGCGTGCAAAGTCATAATACGTGTAGGTGAGCATGAGAGGACTTCATAATCAACTTTTACGCCTCTAATAAACCTTCACATTATTATTTCCCCCGTACTTAATTGAATTTTGTTGCCGTGCCGTGAGTCACGGTTAGCTCTTCTCCAGATTACGAAAAAATAAATGATGAGTCTCACGTTATTATTTTAGGATGTCTCTCACGTCCTATTAGATCTAATGCAGGTCGAAAGGGTACCTAGGTAAACTCGTAGCTGCCACCGCATAAAATCTAAGATAATTCAACAATCGAAACGTAATAAAAATGTTTCCGTAGGAATTATGACTTAATAATGTATAATCATTCGTAATTATGGTCCTTCAACTTCCCTTGGCAGAAGTTTTTGAATTCATTTTCGTAATCTATCTATAACTACATTACGATAACAATAAAAAGGTATATGTTCCGTATAGGCGGGCAAACCCCTGTATCGTTTTTGACGGGGGTTGTTTCATCGTGATCGGGTTGTATCGGATAGTTCCGTCGATGGTTTCTGCCGCATCAACTATCAACTGAGTGGCTCATAAAGCTGAAATCTGTAGCGAGAAAACGTTGTTTGGTAACATTAATTCGTGACGGGTCGGAAAATTTTCGAATCCACGGTCAGTCTGGGAGCTCAATTGTTGACGGCTTATCTAGGAGCTCGATTTTTGATTCAGCTAACCCAGGAGTTCAATTTTCAATCCAGCTGATTTGGGAGCTCGATTTTTGATAAATTGTTTGATCTAGGGGTTCAATTTCGATCTATTTAATTCGGGAGTTCAATTTATTTTCAATCCAGTCAATCAGGGGAGCTCAAACTTTGATTCAGAATTTCAAAGCCCAATTCTCGATTCAGTCAATCTGTTAGCTCTTTTTTCAGACTCATCTGATCAAGGAGCTCAGTTCGATGTGGTTCCGTGGACAGTTCCTGCAGAATCACTGATCAGCTAAGTGAGTTCTTGATTTGATGCTAAAATGAACGAGCGTAGCAAGCGGACGTTACCAGTAGTATTATATTTATCATTATTTGAAGGGGAAACGGGTAGGGCATAATTGTGTAAAGTCCATAGAGCTACTATAATTATAGAGCTTGCAAGATGTTTGCTGATAATGTACACAATATTTATGTGATTTTAAACAATCATATTTATGCGATCATATTTTTCATCGTGACCAGCGAAAACAAACTGACTGTGAGCATAAAATACCTACATCACACGTATAGTACCTACTCAAGTAGGTACCTGTTTTGGCATAACTCACGTGGGCACACGTAGGAAACGAATGGGAGCCAAAATCTGTTAACTGTCAGATCAATACTTAAGGTCACGGCCTCTACGCGGAGGGCAAGCAATGAGGGAAAAACCGACAAGCTCCCAAAAGAGTGTTCCGGGACGAAGAAAACGAGAAGACTTCAAACCCTCCAAGAAATATTACGAATATTCGAGGAAAGAAGAATTTATTTCACAAAGGATGAATTCGCTGTCTTCTGTGAAGAACGGGAAAATAAAGAGTCAAGGACGCGCAGAGTAACTCCGTATGAGTTTTTCGTCTCCTTCCGGGATTTGACTCTCTCCACACATCTTTCCCCCTTCTGTCTTATGTTTTTCTTTTTTTTCTCGTGCTGTTTATCTTAACATGTTACAGGATCGACCTACCCATGTTTCCCCTATTCCACTCTTGCCGCGTCGTTTCTCTTCTTGTTGAGTTCCCCACATAACGGGGTCTAGGAAGGAAGTTTCTTTAGTAGTTCTACTTCTTAAATCAGATAAACTATTATTTAATCTGAGGGGCTCGTTACGCCCTGAATTCTTCTGATGTACTGCCATCATTATGTCGAACTAATCGGGAATGGGGTCCACAGAAATGAAACACCTCCTTTGCCGAGCTTTCGTGAAATATATTCACATCATCAGGGCCTGCACAACAATAACAACGTTTTCCTATAACGGCAGAATATACGAAAATAAGAAACGGCAAATTTCATAAAAGATCAACTAGGTATGCGAATCCTTAAAAACAAATCATTAAAATATAAAACTTACTCGAAGGTAAGCCTATAATGTGAACATCACATGATAAACCAGAAGACCGGTAAGTATCACTGTGGATAAACGGTAATTTGTCATTATTAAAATTGATTTAAATAGATTTAAGAGAGTAATCAAGTCAGACATAAGCAGGAAAGTAGCTATAAGTTAGATTTAAGTGCAACAACAAGTAGGTCAAGATAGATCAAGATAGATACTTACTAATATATGTAGTTAAAGTGAATAA
Source organism: Lygus lineolaris (assembly GCA_030264115.1). Lineage (NCBI taxonomy): Eukaryota > Metazoa > Arthropoda > Insecta > Hemiptera > Miridae > Lygus > Lygus lineolaris. The sequence continues at coordinate 20,572,851 of JAEMON010000010.1, forward strand.
ATTTAACTAAACTATTGCACAAAGGAAGTAAAAGTGTCTAAACACTAAATCGATTTTCGAAAAAAATGATGCTATTGAAAATTCGCTCATAAACTCATGCTGTATGAATGGAACTTTTTTTTATATCACATTTTTGGCACAGAGAGGTTTTTAAATGGGAAATATGAAACCGTTGAGTAATGCTTTGCATGGTTCGTCACTAGTTAACTGTATAAAAACAAAATCAAGTGAATGATATATGGAATAGGAATTTTCGTTAAAAATACTTATTATCATTATTTGGTTGATCACAAACACAAACACTTTTGTTGATCCTAATCAGGAGAAGGTTGGAGGCCGTTTATTTCGTATTTTCTTTGCCGGGAGTGGCAGAGTCAAGGATTCTTCTCTGAGCTTGCTATAAAGCAGGCGATAGAAAACAACAGGGTATACAATAGACTGATCTGTTTTTATACCTCTCATTTATAACTCGAAGGGTAGAACCTGGAAGCAATAGGACTTGTCATAATCATGGCTGCCCCAACCATACTTCACCTCTTAATGGGTATTCAACCAAGATATTTCGTACTGCCTTAGCCTCGCCCGCTCTCGCGAGTTATCCCTCGGTTTATGACCAGCGTCAAGGGAAGGATTTGTGAGCGATAAGACCCCCAACCGAGTTTCAGGCCTAGACGGTCATAAAGGCCTGCGAGGCGTGTCTGAGACAACTTCACAACTTGTCGGGACATCTAACGGGGAACAAGGGTACGATATGACTTGGAACCGAGGTAAAGGTTTTTAAGAGAACCTAGGAGGGAGTGATACCATCTGATCTGGTACCTACCTATAGTACCAACATGAATATTCAACTCCATCGTGCGGCAAGTTTGTCTTCTGGTTAGGTGGGCATTTGAATACCTAAGCAATTGTAGTGAAACACAGTTTATTTGAAAGGCAAGTGGTCCAGAATTTCACGTTAGTGAATGTACAGAAGTTACAATATTAGTCCAATGCATGCGCAGTGGAAGTCACAGAAGACAATTTATATCTACAAATCTATCGCCGTACGTAGCAAACTAGGTATTTCACCTGGGTTACCTAAACCTGTCAAGGAGTTGACAATCCCACAAGGACCCCGCACTCACCAGTTCCTTTTAGCCGCTTACGAAAGAAGGGGTTCTCAAGGGATTTGCTGACCCAGCGATGCAAGACGGATCTATCACAGCCTTGAATCTCTGTAGGGCAGCTGTACGAGTTCTTGTTTTTGTCCGACGTCTGGTTGGTGATGGGAAACCGTGGAAGTTCCGATTCGATAAACCGGGGTGACCTCAAGAGCGACTTTCGACTTTTTAAATCTTCACCCAATTCTATACAGGAAATAATAAACCGTTGTGTAATAATTTGCAGCGTTTTTAACTATCTCCTTTAAATTCGTGATCAATCTAATACCTGTGTCCACGTTCTGAATGATAAATTATTGCGTCACCAAAGTTATATTTCCCTAACAATGACTCTGATTATGAAATCAACCCCACACTCTTTCAACCATCTCATGTGCCTAGTGGTTGTAAACTCATTTTTGACATTTTATGTCTTTGCTTTGGCACATTAAAATAAAAAACTGTCACGGAAAAGTGCCGTCGAAAAGTGTTACCAAAAAGCGTTACGTTACTAAAAGACATAAAATGTCTCGCTTGCTTGCAGACTCGTATGCAAGATGTTGAACAACATATAAGCTGAGTTCCCCGATCAGCTGAGTCGAATTTTTTTTTTTTTTTTTTGAAATTTCTACTTATTTCGTTTCAACATGCATTATATTATATCGTTAGATGTAATGTTATATAATTTACGTAAATACCACATGATATTAGGCTTCAAGATGTCATAGCTTCTGCAAATCGGTCACCGAATCCGTGTTACGTAACCATTTGCAATATTCAATTTTCTACTATTTCCAGCTACTGATGAACTGCTCATAATGCATTGTGAGATTTCGGATAGTGGCGTTGCACGTTTTTGATTGCGGAGAAGTCACTATCAATTTGATTGGGAGGGAATATAAGAGAACACGCTTTGGGCAAGTATTTAGGTAGGTATAACAAAACCCAGAGATAACTATTTGTTCATAAATATAGTCAGTGGGTTCTCACGCTGCACTAACTATCAAATTTTGAATCCAAACAAATGAGTTGCGTGTGGCTCGCAGCTATTTCAGGGCTAACATTGACCCGATAGATTCCAACTCGCATAATCCCTGATTGTCTCATCCAAATTACAGTGATATTTCCACGTATTATAAAAGAATTGACAGCAAACAAATCATTCTAGGTATAGAAACGTGAAGAGAGGAGTAACAAAACAGGTAAATCAATACTTTTTTTTAAATCAAAGTATGTATAGCAATAGTTCCCATAGAAAATACAAGCAAGACTTGAAAACTTCATTGAAGAAATCTGGAAGTGACTTGATGGTGCTCATAAGGAAGGTGTTCGAATCGGCGTGATTAAATTCAATGTGGGGTTCCAGAAAACTTTGAAGAAAGGCTTACAGTGGGTAGTTACTGGTTGAGCAAATCTTGTCTCTGGTGAATTTCCCTTAATATGTGATTTTTACATTAGGTACCTATCTAAGAGTGGAACTCCCATATTTGCGACAGTGTATCATCTCTCTCGTCCATGTATCACAGCATGTACTAACTAATACCTTCAAATTTCAAGGGTGGGTGAGTATGGTACCTATTTAACAACTTCCTTGGACGCTCAAACACAACCCACCCCATACGACCCTCCGACAACATGATATTTCTCCTGCACGTTTCACGTACAAGAAAACCCGACGCTATCTTAATTAATTTTCCACATAACTGGTACCCTATTAATGACATTTCCCACGCAATAACCATTAAATTGCGCAAACCAGCATTAACCGGGAACGTTGAGTAATTGCAATTGAGCTTCATTAAGGGGCATCGCTGAGCGAAGTACACATCACTCCCTGCCCGAAGGGATGATTCTCGCCCCCTAATTAACAAGTAGTTAGCGGGCAAGTTGCTACATAAATTGTCGGATAGTAGATACATAACGCCGTTAAATCCCTCACCGATTTTAGCTGTGAAAACCTACATGTTGTATGGGTCCAAATTTCTTGTCGGTTGGTTTTTCCCACTTGTTGTAGGTAGGGTAGTTCAGAAGGGAGAATTAAAACGACTGTTCTCTAATTCATTGGTTTTTATTGACTAATTGTCGTGTTTGCTTAGCCCTTGCGCCCCCAAGGGGCCTCATCAGAGCTTGAGTTATGCATTTCGTCTTCCTGTTACCCTCCCGTCTCTCCTGTCCACCACTGCTACTCTTTTGCTAGTCTAGGGAACTCCCCTGAGTAGTGTTTATATTTTTGGACTGGTAGGCTTTTTATATCATGTTTCATAGGCCTTTTCCAGCCAACTTATGTGCCTGCCTTTTTGCTTAAATACTAATTTTAAAAGCACCCTTTCAACGAAATTTTTACAGACCCAAGTAAAGTATAGGTTGAAACTAGTAACAGAATCAAAGCATCCCCAAAGGAGCTCACCACGAAGTAGCTGGAAGCTACCTAGATGGAAGGGCCCCAAACGCTTACAATAAAAGTCCAAATTTCGTATACTCAACTAAGTAAGCCTTGGAACCCACTGAGTCCAAACTCAAAGATATTATATAACCCCTATTAATCCTTGTGAATTCATTAGCCACTGCAAAAACAACTATAGGTAATATCACAATGGTAAATAATACTAGTACGAATGAATGGTTCACAGAGTAATATTTTGATCTAATTTTTCTATATTATCAACTAGTTGAACATTTTCCGTAAATGTCCAGAAGGATTGAGAATCGTAGGGGGAAGGGGAACACCGAAAATAATAAAATTACATGATCAGGAGGCTTGTGAATTGAATTATGTGAAATTATTTCTTTGGGAATACATACTCAATGAGTCCTGAAACATCCGAATTTCCTGTTAGCATAGGCCCTGAGTCATATTGATATTACATGAAGGGACGATTTCTAATTTGATATGCCAGAGGAATGAATAAATCCCGTGTTATAAATTATTCACGGTCTGCTGCAGCCATTGACCGGCTAGGTATTTTCTTTCAACGCAGCTGGCAAAGCGTCCCAAGATGGAAAATTCATGTTCCGCAAAATGATCCAGTAGGAGTAACATGGGCCTTGTCCTCGAGGCTGTTCTCAACGAGTTTATTTGTTTACAGAGAGCAACCATCACGTTTTCCATTTTGTGATGACGGGTTTGTTTGGTTTATTATTTAAATCAAGTGAAGTAGGTGGATCTGCAGACTGTGGCTTCGTGGTGTTCGTTCTCGGGACTTGACCAAAAGGTGCGATAACTACTAAGTAACCACCAGAGTGCAGTGTGATGCTGAGATTCCTTAAGAGATGCTGAGATGCTGTGATTTCTTCGAGACCCCGTCCGTCAAAAATAAGAATGGAAATTTTGGTTTTGGAGGACAAAACATTTTTTTTTTTTCATTTCATGCACGAATTCACACCTACAACTAGCTTCCTACCTTCGGTAATGTGGAAGCAAAATACCGAAACATGAGAAGATAGGAGAAAGGCATCACTATACCGACTTGGCAAATGTTGCGGAAAAACAGCTCTCTGCAGACACTCCAGATATAGGTATTCTTCATGTTTCAATGGTGAATCAGCACTGTGATAAGTGACAAAAAATTATCTTGAACACGAACCACGATGATAAAAAACTAATTTTAATTCATTTAAATCATCACAGATACCTCTTCTAAAAAACTAAATAACTATAAAACTACAAGGGAAAATTAACTGTTAGTTGTCGATCGTTTCTACAAGAAATACGAGTGAAAATGGTTCTCGTCGGAGAAGCTGATCAAGTGAATGGGAGAAAAAAGATATACTTAGCTAATAATATCAACAGTGATCTCTTAAGTCGTACGATGATTGTTATGATCCACAATGATCGATGAATATATTAACCATGATATATTAGTTATGATCTACGACAATAAAGGAGCATTTGCACGGATTCAAAGGGAAGTTTTTCGGACAAGTTTTCCTTGATAAGAATTCGAAGGGAAGACACCCAGGAATATCTGACTGATGCAACCAACTTTAGTGAAAGATATATCAGCAGATTGAGAAAACTAGGTCGGGAGTCGGGTTTTGAGACAAACACATAAATATCGGACGGGTCCTTTTAGGATGGTGGAGTCAGTCTTCAGCGGATTGTGACCGGGCTAGGACTTCCTTTCATTTGTTGCAGTGGTGTGGTCGTGGGGCTGTATCCAATTTGAAAATTCGAAAAGTTCAGTTACAAGAAAACCAGTTAAGTAAAATACCTTGTTTTTATAATCGGAATAAATTGGACGATATCAATCAATTATTACAATACTCAAACGTTGAAACAATTTCTCTATGAGCCGATATCCTTCGCTATTGTTGGACTAGTACGACTCTGTCTTTAGGCAGGGGGTGGGTCAGTTAATTTCCAACAGATTCATTAGGGGTTAAATCTATGTAATTTGGTTTAACTAGGTTCGAACTGCTAGATCGTTCATGCTATCAAGGTTATAATTTACTGTTGCCTCGCCTTTAGTTTGAAAAGGTTTTCAAGTTCGAAAAACGATATTTTATCGTGTATTGTCGTCTCCATTATTTCGGCTGGATTCACTAGAAAACTATATATATGTATATATTTTTTTTTCTAGTGATATATAGTGTGTTCTAGTATATATATATATAGTGATGGAATTGTTGAGGGTCGATCAATGAAAGAAATGGGTGCCAACGTTTCGGAGAATTTATTTCTCCATCTTCAGGTATATAATTATATATATATCCCCAGAATGTGAACGTTCGTTAAGAGAATATGCCAAGGCTACCTACTACCTATATCACCCGATTCGACAACGTTCAAAACTCCAAACTGCAGGCTCCATCTTTATTTGACAAGGATGTAAAGTGACCATCATCTATGGCCCTCAACCCCAAATCAGCAGAAATGAGTTATGCCTAATTACTGTGGCAACGTCGATATATATAATGGCAACAAGTAAACCCACACCCCCACCCTATATGACAATGCCTGACAACTCGTTTATTCTCTAAAATCTTGAATGTGGAAGCGAAAATACAAAAATGTCTAGTTTATTCGGAATGTTCTCATCAGAAAGAGCCTTCTGAGTACGTCATGCGTGAAGAAAAGGAGGTTCCCGCCGCATATATCAATAGCTCAACAGTGCCCGAGCTGTTCAGCGGGGAACTTGTGGCCTCGGCCAAGCAAGTATCTACGCCATCCGTTGAAAAAGTAGAGGGTGTGAGGGGGGGATGAGATTAAGGGCCGTTGGACCAAAGCCAAAACACTGGTCTTTGGCGGTATATCGCGGTAATTTAGCCAGATAAAAGAAGGGCAGGGACTGTATGGAAGGGCCAAGAGCTGGTTTGGGCGTCAGAGGGCTTGAACAAGGGGAAGGACAGAACGAGTGGAAAAAGGCTTCTATCGTCTCTTGAGGGGAACCGCCAGCCTTACGATCTAATTTCTTTCCTTCTTCGAGATTACCCACCGTACTACTGTAATTCAACTGAAGATTACTTTACATTAGTTCGTAGTTAGCTAATTAGTTCATTGTTAGTTATTAGTTCTTTCTTGCGGTTTTTGTTGATTTCATGAACTTACCGTTGCTGATGTAGGTACAATTTATTACGATACACGACAATGCAAAACTGTGGAGAGTCTAGAGGATCTGTTACTAAGTGGTGCGGTTTGAAATCAATAAATTGATTCAATTTCTCAAATAATTGGTACTCACTTGTGACTAAGGACCCCGCGAAATCAGGTTTTAAGCCTCGAGAAATCAGTGTCGAAAGAAATCAAAATTGATGCCATTGAAGAAATCAGTGTTGATAGTATTGTAGAAATTGGAATTGATAGAAATTCATGTTCTCGTACCTTTGCGTAATCTACTAGCATCGATCTGAACAACATCCGTAAAAATCTTCTGGTTATCAGAACTAACTTCCAAATTTGAGAGGAATCCAACGATTGAATAAGTATTATCTATAGGGAATCGGTGTTCGGAGACATTCTCATTTGCGAAAACTCGTCATTGCATCAAACTCGGTCGAATAGTTTCGGGGTTTCGAAACTACCACAGACAGAGAGACAGGAGGACCGGATCCGGAAGGCCAGAAAATAGACGGACAGGAATCCAGGAAGTTCTGAAACGTGAAATGTCAATGAATGGAGAAGAGAGAGAATGTAACGTAAAACGAACATTTTTGTTCTGCCATCTGGGGCGCCAGCAAAGTAATTTCGGTTCCCAATAATTATACCTTTTTTTTTTCATTGAGAATGCAGAAGATGCCGAGTAGATGGGCGGTAGAACTTTGGACATTTCTATTGAGAAACGACATTATGTTTAACTACTTATTCTCAACATTGCACTGTTTATTAAAATTGTTGGAGCCTTTTGTCCCATTTTTATAAACGTATAAATGGTACCATGCACCAAGCCTTACTTTCCTGATGTCATATAATTTTATTGCTATTTTATGCGTGTTGCAAGGATTTTTAATACACTACATATAACCAAGTAACCGAATTCATTCAGAAAGATCTAATTTAGTAGTAATGAGGTAGTGGTCGAGGGTAATCTTCAAGTGCGATTCTGTGATTTATCTACCTACCCATGAATCGGAGTCAAATTTCCATGGTTATACGAGACTTTTCAAGGTTCAGACCTATTGTTTTCCTATAATAATATTAGGGTAAATAAGGTCTTCTGTTCGAGACCTTAAATGGAATATTAAATAATAAATGGAAAAATATGACCTCCCCAAGCCCCAATTTCTCGTATGGCTGTCTCGTTTGATCCCAGAATTTATAGGATTGCTTGGAAGATCCTCCGTGAACAGGAAGAGAGTGGTCTATTTACGTGGCGCACAGCCATTCCATCACCCTATCTGTCATTATAATGCCTCTGCAGGTAATACCGGAGCTACTACATTCCCTCCAAATTGGGAACCACTTTAATTTACTGCCTCATAAAGGAAAGACAACGTCTCATTCCAAATCGCGAGGTATATTCCCAGAACAATTCATCTTGGTTATGAGTAGAGTATCGAGGTTTTCTTATATATATATATATATATATATATAGTATCTCGCTTCCAAAACTAGGAACCAATACTACAACAGCATGGGGTAATTTTCGGGAGGTAAAATAATCTTGTGTGCCAACATGAGGGATACTTTCAGGATAAAGTCGGTCCCGTTTTTGTCAATTGGTCAATGTGTAGGAAATCTTACCAAAACAAAATTACCGAACACCAAAAATCTCAGATTTTAATGCCATTTTAAGGAATTGTATACCTATTTATTACTCTGTAGATCAGAAGTAGTCGGGGGGAATAAACTCATTGGATCGACTGAGTGATCTAACAGCAAACTCAGCTTGCTGTTATAGGAACATTCAACGCTATCCTTGTATTCGAAAGCTGACCAACGATTCAGTTCAAGTTTGCACTGATGGGAGCCACTGAATTGGATGGGACAGTTAGGAAAGTGGATATTGTTCCCAAGAGGCTGCTGTCCTTGGACCCAACCGGTAAGGGAAGTTTCTGTCCTTCCTCACAGTATTTGGCCGACAACATCTCAAGCATACGTAGGTATTCCATATTTGTGGTTTTTCCTGCTTCGAAGCAACGAACGATTTGATGGTTTACTTCGGACTTTATAGACTGCCTCTCATCCAGCAAAAAACTCATATCAGGTATTACGACTGGTATGTCCCTCCTGATACTCCTACTCCTAAAATCCTATCTATCTCCTTTGCACAATTCATGGAACATGAGAAATTATAAGACCAGTAGAGATGGAAACGGATGAAAATGTACTATCAGGAAGAACTTTCCAATAACAGGTGTATTTCCAGGAAAAAACCACGTCAGATTTCAGCAATTTCATCACTTACTCTGTGAATTTTAGTAAAAGAAAAGAATATCGCCAGGTGTTCAAATTCTAATGTTTATAACTCATCACCTTACCTCAGTCCTATGTGTCTTTATATGGACCGAGTAGGTCACCTGTGATGAGGACATGCACCCATTTTCTAGAGCTTCTAACCTGCACATTACAATTTCATCGGAATCGGATCGAACGGCTTAAATTAATGCAAGTGACGCATTCGCAGTGGAAGATACCCATCCACTGATCCGGCGGAGATTAAAATCAAAGTCATCAAAGGAGGTATTTTTGAAATTTTAGCGAAGTGAAGATGGCGATATCCGGAGTTTTTAACGTTAGCGCTTGAGCAGAAGCTGCTATCTTTGAGGGCTACTATCTCTAATCCGAAGACGACGGAATTCATACGAGATCGTCCAAAAGTCCGTCGTCAACTATTCCCTAATTCGTCCAAATGGTTATTCGGGCACATTTTTTTACTGCTACTGATCCAACAGCGGTGAAATTGCTGACGACGCACACATATATTTATTACTGGTATGGCTGAGGATTTGATCAGTGTTTCGGGAGCTCATGTCCTATCAATTGTGGGTTCATAAAGGATCACCTGGGACCCAACCCGCACAATTCCTGATGATTCAGTCCGAATCCGTTGAAAATTTAATGCATTATGTTTGTGGCGAAGATGTGAGGGCACACAGACAGTCCATTAGACAGCAATATGTTAAGGCAATAACTAATTGAACTCTATGTTTGTACCAAAATGCTTTCCAGAACATCGGCCATTGAATTTCTTGGCGATTTGCAAGATTTTTTTCTTGACAATTTCGACGAGAAAATAGAGTTACACTAGAGGTTGAAGATGGCTGACTCCGTACTGTAGCGATCAAGAGAAGCCGAGGGGGAAAAATGAAGATCTCCTTCGGAAGTGAGGTGTCGTATGCAGAAGGTTGTAGGGTCGGGAATAGAATTCAATTATTCAGGACCCCTTCGCGTTCCGTCGGCCCGATAGTTGCCTATCACGTTGCCTACGGCACCTGCTGCTATCCAGAGGGCGTAGGGGCGGAAAAAGGTGGTCGGGATCAACGTTATTTAACATGCCACGATTTTTTTCCTAGCTGGTAGGACCATCCGCCGCCTCCGCTATACATCCAGGTTATGGAAGGTTCTTCAACCTATTCTCGACCTCCTTACTGAATTGATTGGACTCAACCGCGTTGCTCAGAATGATTCACTAGTGATGAAAACGATTCTTATACGTCACATACACTGACAAAATGTGTCGGTTCCTGTACACGTCCAGAACCGTGTCACTATTACAGGTAAATACTTAACGACAATCACGGAAAACTCCGACGAACATGCCAAAAACGCTGAAAATTATTACTCGACTTAGTTTATTATTTTTCTGTGAAGAATAAATTAGTAAAGTACGTACTCATGTACTTTGTAAGAATTGTACTAGCCTTCACTTTAAGTTTGTTGTTTTCACAACTTTCACGAGAATGATTTATTAGACATTTCGTAATATAACATAATGATGTCGAAACATCGTTGGAGCTGCCACAGTTTCCAACATTCTCCTCCCCTTTGAGATACTGAATCTCAATGTGGAGGAAGGTCTTATTGTAAGCTTCGAAACTGTCCATCCTTATTGGTGGAGAGAACTGATAGGCAATTTCATAATCCCTCTCTTTTGAAAGCTTTTTAATGGCCGCGGAACGTTCACGACCAGAAGTGATGTACGATTTTTCGGAATTCTTTTCAGTATATACGATTGGTTTGGCCTAGTAGCAAACCGGTTAACAGGTTAAGCCTCGGAGTCTGATCCAACTCTATTTCGTCTCGTAGTAAGAAATCGTACTCAATGCTGAGCTTCTCTTTTCAACTTCTCCCCCAAAACATATCCGAGTTTTGCGAGAAAAAGTCCAGTTGTCGAAAAGGCATGGTCAATGTGTTGCAGAATTTCGTAGAAAACTTCCGCTCCGGAGAGAGCGTCGATTATGGGTGGAAAGTTAAACTTTGGATCTGGCGAATTCAGGCGAATTTAATCAGGAAGGTTTTGAGGCTTGATATCCAAATTTGACTCTGGGAAATTTTCGGAACGAACTTCTGGAATAACAAGGAGTGTCACCAGCTTGTGAAATGGTTTATCGTCAGGTTTCGCAATTTTTTCATCAACGGACGGCAAGGCAGTGGTAGGCAACTTGATGCCGTGCGCGTAAGAGAAGCTTTAGCTGCTGCACATCTAACGTTCCGCCTATATAGACATCCCAGTCTATAAAAAATTAAAGATACAAGCTATAACGATTTGAAAGATAAAGATAAAAGCTATAAAGAAATTTACTCACTAACTGGACATGATAATATAGGGAATTTTTAAAGACCTCAAAAATTGTAAGTAGAAGTTTTGTTGCTTTTCTTCGCTGACTTCGCTGGCAAAAGCTTGGAAATGTCTCGATGGACCAAAAATGTGAGAATTATTCTAGCTATTACTTTAATTGGCGAAAGTGCCATTCCGGCTATTCCATTTTATTGGTTAACAGAAAGATTTCAGTGAGAGCTTGCCGAAAAGGTGCTATGTGTGGGGTATCCGATGATTGGACGTGAGCGAAAACGAGTGCTGTAAAAGAGATTGACATCACCTACCCCGCGCAAGCCTGGGGAGCACCCTCCGCTACTGAGAACAGATGACGTCACGCGTGATCTTCTCACGTTTTACAGCTAACCTATGAACATTTTGAGCTGAAAATTATTACTAAGGGGTTTTTAAGCGTGCTGAATCCGAATTTGAAGTCGGAATTCCGACACCAGATATCACTATATAATTATCCGTTATAATTCACTATAACTTATCATTATACATAAAATCCAATGTCTGTTTGTCTGTCTGTCCAAGCATTAGGGATAGACGCATGCACCGATTTCCATGCGGGTGGGAGCATATTGACGAGCAATTTCCGGAACTTAGGCTACTTATAATAAAAATCCGTGGACGTCGTCCTTTGTAGTGAACGGGGCTTTTCTTAGCGACGTTGAATGAGAGAACACATTCGTAAGCAAGAGAGGTTCGCACAATTGCAATACATTTCACAGTCAATTCGAACATAGAGTTATCCGTCAAATAGCATTTTACGTGATCATTCCAACGGTACCAGATAGTTTTCTCAGAGTTCAGCCGATCAGATTCTATACATGGGGTCGATCGTTGAAACTTTGTACTGGAAAATTCGTATTAATTTGGAATCAAAATTCATTTCCAAACAACTTTGGTTTCCCAGTTGCGAAAGCAGTTCGGTTGATAGTTACGATCACATGTTCGCACCTAGCATTCTTGCACTTGGTCATTACTGAGTATTTGTGTCTTTATTTAGGTAGGTAGCTAGTAGTGCCACGCATAACCAATCGCGCGAGCAAAGCGAGCGTTTGGGATCTGTACAACCAACCGCGAGCGAAGAGAGTGACCGTGGGACCGTGCAACGCACGGGTAACCGGCTAGTTGATGGGTAAAATTTCTGCCAAGTTGAGAGATCATCTATTGGTGAAGCACATCTCGCCATCACGCCTCTCTCTTATAGCGCATTCTTGCTGACGTTTTTAAGCTCAAGCTGTGGTGTTGGATTTTATACAGAGCTTCGAAAAGCGTGTTATTTTACTTTTCCACTCCCTGACTACATTAGATGGGCACCTTCACGTTTCACTATACATGGAAGGTTCTTCACCAGAACAACAACAGCCTGGGACGCCCTCAACACGGTATTCCTATGAGTAGAAAATGAATTCAGTTACATATGCATGAACAGGGAAAATATCCTCGCTGTTCCATCCCCGGCAGGACGAAGTGGTGTCCTGATGTGATTGCCCACTTCTCCGAGTATTACGCGTTCCCATTTTCATCGTTGCATGAATTTCACTCAAATCGTTTTCAATATAGTAAACCCGATCAATATGACGAGTTTCATCGCACCTTATCAACTCACTCGAGTCAGAACATGCACCTCCATGACACATAAATTGAACAACAGCGAGTCTGGAGGGCCGCTCTCGGTATTTAACAATATGCGACTCTGTTGGCCGTATGGGAACTTATCATCGAACTACTCTAGGTCTGAAGTGTCAAAGTTTTAGGGTAAACTTATATACATTGGATATTACTGTTTTTTCGTCATTGGGCCGACAATCTTGTTGAATCAACCAGTTTTCCTCAACAACTATAAATAAATAAACAATCAACTAAGAATAAATAACAAATAAATGAAATAAAGAAACAACTAACACTCAATAAATGGGGAAATAAAGAGAGAAGGGTTAAGTCTCCAGGCCAGTGGCTAGTTATTCCTTTACAGTGCTACACGAACCAATCGCGTTTCTTTTAGTAATCTCAATCGATAGATTCATCAAAGGTCTTTGTTTTTGTGCCGCACTCTTCATAGCCAGCGTCTTCACAGAGAATTCCTTCGTCTCATTCTACATTATGTTGATATTGTTTAGTATTATTTTCTCAATCGGACGAAAAAGAATGTGGATATCAATCGGTATATACGTGTATTATCATTATCCACACTTACTAGACCTACGTTTAGTTGTCCAAACGGTCCGACACGTTTTCTAGCATTATTTTAATTTTTTTAATTTAAGAACACATTGTAAGTATAATATTTTCGAATCTGCGTTCAACTGTTGTTCCAATTTTTGGCGCCCATGCAATGTGCAAAATCAGCTTCAACCTTTATTTTTCACATAGTAATTCCCATTTTTCAAACGAAAATAAGCTTTATTCATCATAATAGTGTAGTACCGGGAGTGTTGGTCTGCAAATACTGAATAACTAACCAAGAAACTGAATCAGTTATAGGTGGCTTCTATTCAACTTAATATCAACTGCTGAGCACTGATAATGGGATTGTAAGATTTTGGGAGCTAGGGAGAGTATTTCTTCCCATTCAGAATCTAGTAAACTACCTACCATTTTTCTGTTTTGTCTATAACCACACTTCTCTTGTCACTCTGAGGCGCTTCTGGCACATTATTTGGTGGTAACTTCTACTTCCTGCGGGTTTCAAGGGCTCACAGAATAATACAGTTGTTGTTGTTGAAGGATTCGGGACCCCCATAGTAATCCGAGTGTTTCGATTGCCCAGCACTCTATTCTCCAGATAAACTTGTAGAATGCAGACGAGCCAAGTTCATTACCAGGGACCGCCGCTGATCTAAAACAATGCACCCCATAAATCACTTTCCCGAACACGAGGCGTCTCTGATCCGCCAACTGGATTCATGACTTGTTTTTCTCGTTAAGTACGTGCGCGGACTCCGAATTTTCTATCTACCGTTTTAGATCTGGTGACGCATTATTTCTATTTTCTGTCCTTAACTACATATAATTATTGATGTGGTTAATGTAATGTATCCCTCTTAAATGAGAATATATGAGCCCAAAATCAGTTAGGACAAAAAATAGCCTCAGTAGGTCAGCATGGATCTTGCATTAACAACCAATGTGGCGTAGAAGGTATTTGACATATTAATTTGCTAATTACGTCCATTTTGAGAGGAATGAAATTATGCACGAGTGTATTCGGTTTTGAACACTTTATCACTCTTTAGAATGGTGTGCCATGACATAGTTGAAGGAACCGCAATTTTTCAAAATCCAATAAGTTTATTTCACATTTCCTTCCTAATAATACATAATTATCTTCTCCTATATTATACGTTCTTTCCACAGTTACATGACCGACAACATTTCGAAAACCATCTCTTTTTAAACCCAATGGAATACCCCATTGGAAATATATATATAATCAGCAAAATGTGGTTTTCTAATGGCTCACAAAAAAAAGTTCCATGCACGACGTAAGACTGCCAGCAATTAGCTTCCCCGTTCCACTAACTCATCTTTTCCTCCCTCCATGGCCGCTTTCCGCGAATCAATTCTGTTCGGCCACTCGGAACTTTCCCTAGTTATTGAGCGATTTACGTCCTAGTCGGGTGATATAAGAGGATGAGATGAAGTGGTTGGGGATGGGGGGGGGGGGGGGGGGGGGGGGGGGGGGGGGGGGGGGGGGGGGGATGGAATCTGATAAGAGGAACGCGACCCACTTCTCTTGGCAGCTGCTTCGCAGAATCCACTCAAGCCATTTTTGTTATCTTTGCCAAATCGTTCTGGATCGCATTGTAGAAGACTGTTCCATGATTTGTTGAGACTCTTCGTCCTCAGTTTATTCGCCAGTAAATCTCTTGGGAATAAATTTTTATATCTCTCTATTCTACAAGTCAAAGCTTCGTCTCCGGTCTTGAATTCCTGAACAAATACAGTTCATTATTGTCCGGCAATTTATTAAACGAGTTCACGGTTCCTTGCTAACTACCTTGGCACACGTTGTTGTACATCATACATCGTACATTCTATCGAGGTTTGGTACAGCTCCATATCAGCCCTACCCGAAGATGGTATAAATGAAAACCCTTGACAAGACTCAGTGAGCGTACGTATTGTTAAAAAAAATAAAGTTTAATGAAACTGCTAATATGGGCACTGTAACGTCGAGACAATTTAATTTCTAACCAAGAATAGAGAATGCGAAAATCCAAGAAATTTTGACTTCATCATCGGAAAAAACCAAGACAAAAATACAAATAATACAATATTCAACCTAAAAAAAACCCAACTTTCTGAAAAATGATTCAGAACCAGAATGTTGAACTGAGTCGTACTGAATCAGATGTGGTAATAATAG
>JAEMON010000010.1:20615126-20629229 GCA_030264115.1 Lygus lineolaris
CGAAAATGGAGCTCCCAGATCAGCTGAGTCGAAGATTGAAGATTGAGGAGGGGTTCATGCGAAACGCGTGAGCTTAAACACATTCTGTATTTCAATAATTTCGTCCGAAGTATGTAAATAGAGGTAACCGGGGGTCCAGGGGGCTTGCCGAGTTTTTGTGGAGAAAATTTTGTCGAGAAAAAAAAGTGTCGCGGAAAATTCCTTGACCCCCAGCCAAAAGACATATCCACGTCAAAAACGTGTTTTTTGAGGTTTTTTGACCTTAAACATAAGAACATAATTTATGGTATATTCGTAATCAGCGCAAAATTTCCTATAAGAATCACCCACAAAATTGGTTAAAATAATTCTTTGAAAATTAGCTCATCAACTCATGCTTCATGAAGGTAACTTTTCAATACATATGTATGTTAGGTATATAAATCAAGTTATTTTGTGCGATACTCAAGATGTCAATCGTAAGATGCGTTCAAGTTCGAGGACAAGCAACTAAGATTGAAACGTCCTGATCGATCGGAACTCTATAATGGCGTTTACACATACGAACTTTCACCCACCGTATTGTCGCTTACCATCAATCTACTTCTCAATGGTACAACTTGGGGGCATGTAAACTTCGACAACTAAATTACTCTGGCACAACAGATAATGTCGAGCTTAACACATTGTTCTGTAATGAACAGCGACCCTGCAACGTCTTGCGGGAGAAAGACATTTGTTATTCACAGGCGTTTATACGAGAGTTTTGAGTTCAGGATTATTGTTGAAGGGAGAGCGACAGGAATTCAAATGGGCACTTGTTTCGCAAGAAAACTGGAAACTTGTGATGAAGAATTAAAAAGTGAAGTATTGTGGTTTTTTTAATGCAGATTGGTTTCATTGTGCGAAAAAATGTTTCCCATCGCACTATGCAGCGCGTTAACAATTAATTAGGAGGAGATGTAACGTACACAGACAGATTAAAAGAGCGAATTTCAAAGAACACTCTCATCTATGGTGGATGCACAGAACAAATAAAAGGACAAGAACATACTATTATATGTTCCATGGGTGAATGGCTTATTCAAGGTTTTCTTCCTTCCTCCGGAATGAAGACATGTCCTGACGGAAAAGGTAATAAAGGGGAAAATACTACTTAGTTTCATTTTCTCCACGCACTCTAGTCACGAAAAACATTCAATTCCAGAGTAGAATTACAGTTTTAATTTTATTTCAGTTTTAAAAGAATATACGACAATTTATTTTTAGTTAGTACGTTCAGTATCCGAACCGTTTTCAGCGATGGTAACTCAACGGCCGTTCAAACGGATAACCACGCTAGGGCTAGGAGTAGCTGTTGAAGCAGATAACGATAAATAAGGTATGGAAAATTCTGAATTTGATTTGGAAAATTCTCAATTGGGTTTGGAAAATTTTGAATTCGCTTCGGAAAACCAATATAAATGTCAATGAGCAACTCATTACGTTGATTGAATGTTTAATCGTTCTGAGATAAGAATAAAAATCGATGATTCTATTAAAATTTAGTATCGATCCCTAATGACCAGTAGCTTCACCAAGATTCTCCCATCGAATTTTCGAAGAAAATTAAGCTATTGCAATGGCTTCAAAATGTTAGTAATCCACATTTTTCAACATGTTCTCCATGAAAATCTATTTCACCCCATTCTAGAACGATCCCTGAAATTAAACACTTTAATATACGTATATATATTTATATATGATGTTGAGCGGATCCTGTAGTAGGTCCGTTGGTTTGTATCGACCGTTAAATATATATACTACTATAATATATACTACTATAATACTAGTATATGATGTAGGGTTATCGAGGTTCGGTCATAGAGGAGAGTTTTTTCCCAACGTTTCGGCAGTTTATTCCACCATTCTCAAGGGAGAGTTGATCATTTGACGGAGTGACATGGATATGGTGAACATAGGTCCGTGCACTGTTAAGTTGAAGCTCACGATCGGTCGTGAAGGTGCGATATTTTCGCCGTGCCGTGACGGTCGGAAAAAATATGGAAACGTCCTGTTAGTAATTATTAAATTATAAAAGAAAGGTTGAGTTCGCTGACCAAAATTTTTGAAGGGTAGGGAGGGAACAAGTTTTTTAGGTTTTTGGTGTTAAGTACCATTTTAAACCGAGGAACATAGATGGTATATTAGGAATCAGCGCAAAAGTTCCTGTAAGAATCACCCACAAAATCCGTCAGAATGAATCTTTGAAAATTCGCTCATCAACTCATGCTGCATAACTGCAGACAACGAACCACGATATAGGATCTAAATCTCTCCTTGAATCTAGCTTTGAGTTCCTTGCATGTACATAGTTGTATCGATTCTCTCCTTTGTTATCCTTCTTTCCTTCAGTAATAGAGTTTTTCCTCTATGAACCATAGGTTTCGGGAAAGAGACTGAAGTCGAGCATTCGAATCTCAGTCGGCTCTCAACCCGACTCATGGCGGATCGCTGTGGGGGGAAATGAACAAAACAAATTGTGATCCTCTTAATAGGACATTAGGATTCGTCTGATTAGGATGTTTGGCACAGCAGTCGAAAGAACAGCCCCACCCTGTTCCATCTTGCTGGAGAATGAAAAGTAAAAAGTAATAAAATAAGCACTCGGTACCCCTCCAATGCTCATGGAAACATCCAATGCTCACAACGGACCTCAGCGCTGTTTTTTGGTAATATTTAGATTTTCGTCGAAGGGAGGGTGGGGATTAACCGAACTCAATTTATTTATTTGATGATAAACGTTGAAAGCCAAATAGTTATGAACCTTGACAGCCATGCACAACAACGGCAAATTTACTTAAGTAGCCGAAGCCATTCTAATCACAAGAATCATTTGAGTCGATACCTGACTCAGAAATAAAGATATAAAGCAGGTATATAAATGGAGTAATAGTTAAAAAAAAAAGAATGATACAGATAATTTATACAAACCAAAGGCTTTTCGTGCTTGAGTGAAACAGATCAAACTCCTCAGACTGAAAAGCCAGATAATTGTCTGCTTTCTACTTGCTATTGGGCTATTCATCAAATAGTTGGTGGCTGTATGAGGTACCGAAAATAGGAGGGGATCACAAGTGTAATGAGTGTTATGTTTGTGTAGGGATTTTCAATCCAAACATAGGCAACAAAGATCCACAAAATCACAAAACACTCAAAACGCAAAATGAGGAAGTTTTATAAATTGATTAGCCAGTCTTTAAATTGTAGACTCCCTACATAAACTTGAATAAATACAAATATGTATTTATTTTTATTGCAGGTACTATGGTGTTGGGGGCGGTGTACAACCCGCAACCGCAGTACCCTGTAAACCCGTTGAGATCGGCGCCTGCCGCTCCTTACCCAACAATGCGCTACTATCGGTTATGGATCTACACGTGCAACGCCCTTCTCTTCATGTCCGCCATAGGCTTCTCCATAGTTTTAGCCAAGGTAAGTTTATTTTTATCATGATTATTTTTTAAATTATTTGTAGTTTGTATCGAACTACTACCTACTGCAAATAACGGGATGAGTGATACTAATTATTTTTAGTTCAGGGAAAAAACAATTCATGACCAACTACTCCCAACCATTTCACTTCAAACGACGACTTTACATCAATAACAGACCTCTACTTTACTCATGTAAAGTACCTCATGTCGACATTTCTTCAATTTTCCCAATAAGTGTTTTATTTTTTACTACATGATTTCTATCTGTTTCTTTTTAGAGTTGGTTGCTTTACTCTCAATTTCCCTCCCTATATTCAACACTAAAATCGCCAACGGGCATGTATGTATGTGTGAACTAAGTAACTATCTCGAGAATGGCTCTAATGCGGCGAAAATTACGTTTTAGCCTCTGTTTTTCAGTTATTAGTTATTTAGTTAATTAGTCTCTGTTAACATTCATCAGGGACATTCTTAGGGATGTCACGTGATGAAAATATTTTACCCACGTATAGTAAGTTCGTAAGTAAATGAAATCCCCACCTGTTGGGCAATATGAGGAACCACGCGAAATGACAGTGGAACCCCAGCCTTGGATCAACCAGCTCTTGGATCAGCTGTTTTTATTCATTTATTTTTATTATTTTTTTTCAGTTTTCAATCAACTTTTATTCAGGAAAACACATTAGGTAAATAGTGACCGCTGCCAGCTCTAGATCCCAATTTATTTTTATTATTATTACTTTTTTTTAAATATGAAACCGAAGAAAAAAATGAAAGGGAGTCGTATTCCATTATGAATATAAATAGGTATATGGTGATGTAATGCCAGAAATGTGAAAGGTATCTGTCTGGCATATACCTACATTATACAAATGTGATCGTGAGCCAATTAATATTGAAGAAGTGATTGATTTACTCACGCGTGTTTCTGGTCGATTTCTCACAAGTGATCAGAACATGTTCGTGACGTGCTCTTAATTAAAAGTAGAAGGATCAATGCAAGTAATTAATTCACTATTGTGTCTCGGAGCGGTTTCTTATGCAAGTTTAAACGCCAAAAATGCAAAAAAGTCATCCACAATCGTGTTCTTTTGGCTTGGACTTTTGGTGATTGTTGATTGATTATCGTGTTTCTGACCGGTCTTTGGCAAGCGATCAAAACATACTCATGCATCACTCTCAGTTTACTGGATGAAAATTAATTCATGTAATTAATTCAATATTGTGTTTCGGAGTGGTTTCTCATTCAAGTTTAAAGGCCATAAATGCAAAAAAGTCATCCACAATCGTCTACCTTTTGGTATGGACTATTGATGAGTGTTTCACCATCATGTTTCTGACTAGTTTCTAGCAAATGATAAAACATAATCATGCATCACTCTCAGTTTTCTGACATCTGTCAGGTATCATGATAGAAAGAGGTCAAGCATTGAGATGAGCGTGATCGTGATTCACCTCGAATTTTGTGAGTAATCAATTAATTTCCACGAAAAATTCGTTGGTCATATAACTATCCTTTGATAGCGTATCTTTCGTTTTATGTGAATAGGTTCTTAATCATATAAGACCTTCACATAATAGAAAATTGGTCAAAGATTCACTTTCATATTGAGGTTATATTTTCTCGTCACACCGTTGATGTGAACGGGCAATTTTTAAAAAAATTATGTTACTTCGAAGGGGTTGGAACTTTATAGTACCATCAAAATCTGAAGGATTCCACTGTGAGTCACCGTTCAACCACCTCGGCCATCGAAGACCGATTGATTTGTCTCTCCTTTCTGCTGAGGGATGAGCTTTCCTTCACAACATTTCCGCGGGGCTAATGAGCTGAGACCTCCGGGCTCAAGGTAGCTGAACATCCTGAACTTACTGGGAAGTGCGAGTTGCTGACGCAGCCGCTGACGCCAGATTAGTAGGCAGTAGTTTTTCGCTTATAAGTGAGAGAGCCGGAGAATTGGAAGGGGCCCGCATGACAACCCCTATTAGTCACCTGAAGACACAGCAATTTCAAGAAATGTGATCCTGAGAAGCTTTTTGTGATGTATGCAGAAAGGAGAGAGAATTGAACTGTGAAATTAATTGCAGCCCTGTGCACCTTTTGGGAGTCAGAGGGTTGTTTCAATGACCGTGTCCTACCGACTGCGCCACTTGTTGTGGACGGGCAATTGTTAAAACATTAGTTCGAAGGGGTTTCGAACCCTATTGACACAGCGAAATCTGAAGGACTCCACTGTTGTCACCGTTTAACCACCACGGCCATCTAAGACCGACTGTTTGACTCTCCTTTCTACTGAGGGATGAGCTTTCGGTCACAAAAACGTAATAGGACCTTCGATAGAGAGAAAGGTTGGTACATAATATTAAGGTGATTCTAGTATCTCTACCTTAAAATTATTCAACTTACATTAAATAATTGTTCATTGATAGATGAGTCCAAAATTTACTGAAAATATATCAATTCGTGGTCTTCGCGTGAAGTGAATAATTTTACAAGATCTATTACAATAAAAAAAATAATAACGAAATCTCCCTGAAATAGGGAATTTTTTAGGGTTAGCTGAACAAGCTGAACTTAGTACCTACTCGGTGTCAATGTATCAGTTTTTCGCAGTTTATGAATGTTTGGCAGAGGGTCATATAGAGCGATAGTTCTAGAAATTGACGCATCACTGATCATGGTGAGCAGTTAAATTTTCGTAATTTGGGTAACTATCTTTAAGGTACATAACTTCAAACATCGTAAAACCTGGACCGAAACGAGACAACCCGTGGTTAAATACTCGGATTCATCTATCAGAAACGATACCGTTACGAACCTGGGCTCAAAGGCTGGATATATTGAGAAGGCTATTACTCGCTGAAAGGGTAGAAGCCACCTGAAGCCACCACTGAGAGGGTCTCAACTAGGTGCGAAATTAGGAACGCCGCTCGTTAACCGCTACATGTTTCAGGGAAGTCGTTTAACAGGGAATTTGTGTACATTTCGGTGTGAGAAGGGATTGGAGCAGTTCCGACGTTATTCCCGAGAAACATTTGAGCTTAGAGGAATATATTATTACGGTAATTTGTGGGTCAGATGAGATTAAAGGAATCAAACTAATTAGGCAGCGATTCCGCCGCAGGAGTTTGTCTTTTGGGCGAAGTATTAAGTTGTTACCGCGCCGCGGGCCGTCCTAGATTCGCCGTTGTAAACTGAGTTGCAGGAAGCGACTAATATTGTTGTTGAACAACGGCTCTCCTGAATCTGATCAATTTTGTTACTTCAACGCCTCACTTTGCCTCACTTTGTGATTTGAACTGATAATAATGTAGACTGAAGATAGAATCCTTGTAGCTCCAGAGGATAGAGAGCCAAGTAATGAAGGGACCTCACCATTACAAATGAAGAAATCCAAGAAATGAGACGACAAGTTGTCCATATAAATTCGAACCTGTTTACACGTTCACATGGGTATTAATCATATTTCCGAGAACTAATTCAAAGATTGGGTGAATAGGTCAAATATACACCAACAACCCACAAAACACATAGCCTAATAGCCACACCTCTACTCTCTTAAGGGGGGTTGTCCGCTTTTCGCTAGAGATCAAATAGCCTCTTTACTGTCAACAGTTTTGGGTACACATTCCTCTGCACTCGTTTCAGCTACAATGTTGAAATTTTTTCTTTTGGTTCACATACTCGTAGCTATTGCCTTGAACTGGTAGGCACCTTCTTTCGAACAAATTTGCCAGTCTTTTTAAAAATGTTTGAAAATAACAAATTCTGCAGTAACTAAATCACTGGCAACACTCACTTGTAAATACACTGTCTGATCCAAATTATTTGTCCCTAATTTCCGAATATTTTTTATTAGTTTTCTCTTCCCAACAACTAGCCATTTTGATTTTTCTTATACACTTTCCTACAACGAGGCATTTCGCAGAAAACTTGGAATAAAAATAACTTGGTAGGTAAGTAACTGAGGTTATAAATACACGCCTTATTCTTCTTCTGTTTACTGTTTTTATGTCCTGAGTCCTGACCTTGGCCGCGATGGGCACAGATAAAGGTGAGGTCAAAATGACTGTCGGCGTCTATAAGTTTCCTTGAAAACCTTTTTTGAAGAATTTTGTTTTTTTAAAGGATCAAGGTTACAGGCCAAGGATCACGGCCAGTGCAAGGCAATAGCTAGGTGAACCACTAGAAAAAATGTCAACATCGTAGCTGAAACGAGTGCAGAGTAACGTGTACACAAAATTGGTGACATAAAGAGGTGATTTTATCTCTAGTGAAAAGCGGACAACTCCCTCCATCCCCCTCCTAGCCACAATTTGAAAAACAAATCCACGTAATCCAAATTAATACTCAACCATACGATCTCTTAACATAGTTACTTCACCTTTATACGAGTAGGTGCAACAATTATTGTTATAATACCAAGAACCTGGATAAATGGGAGTTGAAACGACCAGCTTTTGAATACTTCTGATAGAGTTTCCCACATATCCAGTGTCGTATCTTCAATCCCATCCGTAGAGGTTTCTCAACTACCCATGCAAGCTCTACTTATCGAGGTTTAACTGTATCTCCATAAAAACATTAGTAAGAAAGAATAGAAGCAAAGTTTCCGAACAGAGTATTGAAAAGGACGCCAAATGGGAGGAGAAACGGGAGGTATTCGAATATTTGTTTAGTCAATATACCCAAGGGACCTTCATCAATATTTGTCTTTATACGTTGTTTGCTTATAATAGCTCAGGTATACAAACATCGAACCCGATATGTCTCAATCCCATAGCGGTCCCAATCGTTGGATTTTTGAGAGTATTCAAGTACGCATTCAAGAACATACGTTAGCGTGATCATTCTAATTTCCACACAGATATATCGAATTGTTTACCGATATCTGATTAGTCACAGAATCTTTGAATCTGCTGATGCTTTCACATATTATATAATATCTCCAATAAAATTTTTCTTCGTATAAATTTGTTCCTCTCTATTTGTCATGAGACGTAAAATTCCAAATGCAGCATAGTAACTTGTATAAGAGCGTCTCCTGAACTCATTTCGGCAGGCCTATTTCACAGACTGAGAGATCTAACGCTCCAAATATATCAGAAACACGCGACAATCCCTGAAATACTGTACTACTCTAATACTCGAAATACTATAGTATAGCTATTTGATAAAATAAATATATAAATAGGAGACGAACTGAACATGGTCATGCGATCACCCATCCGGGGCGTCGTCATTTATAGATTGGTGATAGAACGTACAGGCCGAGGTCCTTTCCTCCTTTTGTACATGGGCCTTATTTTTCCACTAAGTTCTACTGGCAGGACGTCGTTTTTTCTTCTCTTACGTCCATCCAGCAGGACGCATCAGACCTCGCAGCAGTTTTGGAGGGACCCACTGAGATCATCTCATTCTTTACAACCTCTACTCAAATTCAAATTCATCATTTTATTTTGTTTTTAAGGTCTGAGGTTTTTTAAAGAAAAATATTTTTTGACATAGGTAAAATAAAGCTGTTCAAAATTTATCATTTTAATGACGAAGTCATTCTTGAGCTGGCTGGGTAATGTTGTAAAAAATGTAAGAAAAAAGTCCCCAATCGTTCTCTCTGCCTACTGCTTGGCCAAGAAATGAGATTAAGCAGTGCACAATGTGTCGATTTTCCAATGGAAAAATAAAGAACATACCATTCGAAAAACTTACAAGGTACGGGTAAACATACAAGGTACCCCAAACACTAAACTGCCTATAAAATATTTTAAAGAAAAATGGCTTCAGTGAGCTTGATAAGAGTTGTGGACTCCTCAATTGCTAGTCGACAACTAGAGGCACAGGAGTTCGGAAGCACGATTCAGTGCATGCACACCGACATTCAAGATAGTTTGGGTCTGTGCAGACTTCATAACGGTACCTTCGGAAGTTTGAGGTATCTGTACTGCCTGCATACCGAGGATACAAGGAGGCCAGACGTTTTTTCGCCTTGAAAAGCCAAAGTTACTATAGAGATTATTTTCTCGAAATATCCTTCCATTTTTAATATCCCTCCTTTGGTAATGTTGCAGGTGTTGATCCTGGACCCGCGAAGGCAGCTCGTGCCAACCCTCTCCCTCGCTCAGCCATCGTTCTTGTACGCATACGCCGCTCTTCTCTTCCAATCGGGAGTCCTGCAGACAATCGGATGCTTGGGGGCTTCCAGACTGAACGACCGTTTATTAAATATTTACCTTCTCCTCCTCCTCGTCCTCCTCCTTGGCGACATCCTTCTGGGGGTCGTGTGGCTCTTCAAGTACGACAAGATATCCACCGACCTTCGGCCTCTACTCAACCACTCTTTTGTACTTAGGTGAGTACAAAACTAGCTATGGAGATAGATCTTCCAAACAAACAAAAAATGCTTAGGTATCGTATTCTCCAAATTGATACAATAATGAATTCTTTCTCTTCATCCAAATCAGACTCTATAAGTACGCAAAACTAAGAAAACACTCAGTCATGATTTCAATGGATTATAATCCATGAAGCTTGAAATCCAGCCTAAGGAATTCGAGGTAAGGCTGGAACCCATCTTTCGAGGTTATTGATATCCTCATCCTAATTTGGTGGTTATAATCATTTCGGTCATACGAGGGTATTTTGAAACAGTTTCTAAGGTTATAGATATTAGCATCTAGAATTATATAGTAGGCACCTGGGTACTATTTTATTGTATTGTTACAATTTAGGGTTCCGTTGAAAATGCTCATATAGGACTCGAGAAAAGAAAAAAAAGGGTTTCAAGGTGAAAAATTCGAATTTGACAAACATCTGTCCGCAGTTTTTATCTGTAAAAATATGCGATTTCGACTATTGTTAAATTATTTGGCACGGCCTATTCTATCAATGGAATTTTCTATCAATGGAAATCAATGGAATTCTAAACTGAATTTACCAAGTTGTTGAGAAAATTACCATCATACTTGATTACTAGAGTAGAATTGAAATACCATGAGAACAAGGATGAAATCAATGAAATATTGCGGAATCCATTCCAGTAATAATTTGACTGCGATAGATTACGTCTGACTGAAGAATGTGATATACATATATATATACCGACCTCAAAATCAATAGGACAGTAAAGACCTACATGAATTCCTGAAGGAATATCGAAACATACATGTATTGATTGTAGCGTTGCTTTGATATAACGATTCGACATTAAATAATTTAGTTCAGCGAAGACCCCGTAACTTCAGTTGAAGTTAATCGCGAGAGAGGTACGTTTTCTCACATTTTCTCTCTCTTGCTTTATGACCTACAGGCCATATGGAAAATTCATTGAAATTGGTGTTTCCACCCTTCCCATTTCGAGAGCTGCATTACATAGATGGTTGAACAGCCCACGGCATTCGGTCACTTAGGACTGCAGTAGGCAGTGAGAATGTAGTAATTTGAGGGCAATAGAAAATACCATGCACTGTACATCATCGAGTCGATTGGTTCGAATTGTTCGTTCAATAGCTAAATTCGATTATGTCAGAATTTTATTTTAGAAGTACTGAATTTACTCACTAATCATAATATTTTTCTAAAGTAGATACATGCTAATATTGTCTTGATGCCATTTCAAGGTATGGAGTCGATTCCGAATTTACGTCTTTATGGGATGCTGTGCAGAGTCAATACCGATGCTGCGGGGTTTATGGCTACGCAGACTTCCTCCAGTACAACCTCACGGTGGACACTGGTAAGCGGATTATTTTAAAATATCATGATAATCAAAAACATCTGAATTATAAATCTCGCGGGCAATGATCGCCACGCAACCCGTGGAGGCCAACCGAACTGGAGCACTGATGATCTGTACACCCGGAATGCATGAGTACACCAGTACTCCATCAGTAGAAGTATTGTGGGGTACATCCGGAGGGGAAATGCCTTATAACAAGGTTCAAACCTTCCACTAATTCATTCCAAACACGCTCCATTTCAACATTTTTTTACAACGAATTTGAGATGTGCAGATTTAGGTATACCTCACATCTGAAAAAACCCCACTCGATCGATGAATTGTACCAGCCTAATGTTTAATAATTTATCATATTAGAACCTAAATTCACAAATGTAGGGGGTTTCATGTTCTAACATGGTGGTTGAACCAAATAACAGAACCAAATAACGGTTCAATTTCAACATTTAACAACTTCAATCCGATGTTTGTCATGCGGCGACAATACCGTCTTAACAAAGAACTTAATAGAAACTGTAGAGAATTTTGAAAGCAACCATTTGAGCCAACCGCGTTTCTCTAAACCCAAGGACATTTGAGAAGGAATCAACATGATGATGTTTTAAAGGGTCCTGAGTTATAGATTTTGAAGTCCAATCTCGTTTAGCTATCTATAAACTATGCTATAGTCCAGTGGGAACAGGATTTGGAACTGAAAATGATTAAGATCAAGAACCATTAATTCAACTAAAAGTGGAACTTTCAATGCATCGACCCCGTACAACGTGTAGAAATCGCACCATCATTCTCAACAGCGACGCAATATCCACGTTGGAGGCCTAAGGCAGAGGTAAATATTTGCTCATCTGCGAGGAAGTTCCTGATGGAAGACGGTAGATATTAACCATGTCTGCTAAACCAGTTTCATCTCATGAAATCTAGATAACACAGTCAAGTTTATATTATAAATTCCTTTTTTAGTAGAACAAGCTTAAGAGTACCTAGTGAAATGAATTCCTTAAATTTATTGAACGAAAATAAAGTCACGTGGATGTGTTACACCATGAAGCCTGTTTTTCGGAACTCAATCCACAGTCCTAGGCGAAGAAGGGAACACGAGAAACCGAATCAAGTGTGGTATATAAGAAGTTCCATTCATGCAGCATGAGTTGATGAGCGAATTTTCAAAGAATGATTTTAACTGATTTTATGGATGATTCGTATAGGAAATTTCACGCTGATTCCGAATATACCGTATTATGTTCCTATGTTTAAGATGGTAATTTACACCAAAAACCTAGAGAAAAAACACTTTTTAGCGATTTTTTACACTAAATTTTCAAAATTCACAAGACAAGACTCAGATATGACTGCCCATAGAAGACTCACACCGAAGACTGAACACTGACTCTGGATCCTTTCAATACCTACCCTATCGCCGTATGTTCTCCCTACTCTACGTATTTGAGGAAAGAATGGCGAGGGTTATTGAACCCTCCCCTGAGCTCTCCACGCATCTCCCTCAGCTACAATTATGTACAATATTCATCAAAAAGGGAGAAAACCGCAATTAGAGCCTTTTATTAGGCTTGTCTCTCGTCTCGCATAAAGAATCACTCGGGACGTGCCAGTGTGGTATTCAATTAAACATTTCGGGATGATCCTAAGATATTTATGACAATTATTACGCTTGAAACTACTCATTCTCTCGCCCACAGAATCATGAAAATCTTCTGGATAGGAAAATTTATTACGCTCTTCATTGATCTGACGAGAACGGGTCTATTTCCACGCCTTCGCAGTCAGAGGAGAGCAATAAGAGCGATTGCAGGTATTGCCAACCGAAGTGATTGTCGTGGGTGCATTTCTGGAATTAGAAGAAGTAATCTAACGACTGAACCTTAGCAGAATATTGCCATCCTTACCATTCTTATGATACGAAAAAATGCTGACTCATTGGTAATCCCACTGGGCCCGTTTGAATGTCAGCCGAAATTCCATAAATTGGTGGGGAATCAAGTTTTTTACTGTTCAGCCTTTATTTATATACGCCAGGAAAACCACTCGATCTTTAAGGGCTTGTGTAAAGATCTGTTGATCCAGAGCATCCCCTACACTTTTGACGACTATTTTGAGTTTGTCATGAACTATTTGTAAATATGTATTGACTTCTGGTTTTTTTTTTTTTCAATGTGTATTTATTTACACCTGTTGACCATTGCCATAATACCTTAGAGTACACGACAAATAAAGCATATTCTGACTCTGATCCCTTACTCATTCGGCCGTCTGAAAGGTATAAATATGTGGTATTACCCTCATACCCCACGTACAGGCGCAAAAAAATAAAAATCAAATCATTTTATATATATAGCACCTAGGTATATAAACACATTGGGATCAGAACACTGAAGTGTGAGGGCGGGGTACTTCGCCACCCTAATGTGGTCAAACCGGCCAGCTGAACATATCAGATAAACATCATAATTCGAAACATTCACTCAATAAATACATTCACACTCCAGAAATATTTATAACAGGCTAAGAACCAAATAACAATCTATCTAGGTGTAGGTACTACCTTAATATCACAGTAAAAAAATGTGCTTCAACATAGTACTTGTATATAAATCCCTCTGTCAGCTCTAAACAAAAATCGAAATTAAAATGAAATTTACTGTATATGAATGTCCCTAACTCAGATAATTGAAAGAAGAGAATTAGAGAGGTCACTTCTATAAGTATCAAGGTCTATGTCAAAAAAGTCGTGAATCTTGTATGGCGGATTGCTTGTTAGGGCTACTTTAATCTTGCTCTTGAAAGTTGTTTCTTCACTTTCACTTATTGAACTTGGGATCTTTTTGAGCAGAGCAGGACCCAATTATGTGAAGCGAGACTGGGAGCGTGTATAGATTCGTATGCCCCCTCTTGAA
>JAEMON010000010.1:20707115-20722217 GCA_030264115.1 Lygus lineolaris
AAAAATATACAATCAGTAGGTACTTAATTTAAAAATTGAAAATATTCAATAATTTGTTAGAACCACTTTTTGAAATGATTTTTAAAAAATCGATACTTTTAAGACGATTTGACCAGGAAATCGATCTTTTGAAACCGATTCTGAATCGATCTAAAAAATCGATACGTTTTTACCGATTTCCCATCCCTAGTTGGTTGTGGGAAACGAGAAAGCAGATTGTTCTGAACTTTGAACTCAGCCTACTTTAGTGAACTCCGGCCCTCAGATAAAAAGTTATAATTAATTATTTTTAATTTTCTCTTCACGAAAATGCCTTTCTTTTTCAGAAAAATGAACGTATAGAAGCTGAACATTACTTCCTCCACTCAGTGATTCTCTATGACAGATGTGTACAACCACTTGGATGCACCAATGAATCCATACGGTTTCCATGACAACGAGTAACTGCTTATCTCTTGTTTTAATGTCGTCGTTGTTGTTTTGTGTTTTGGTTTTCCCATTTTTATTGTTTATTCTTACATTACTTATTTATTTTTCATTTCATTTTTGTTTGTCCCGCTGTGAGTTCACATTTCCGTTTCCAGTCAACTGCCACTCTCTTGGGTGCTCCTACTATTTCACTATTTGCGTAAATGGACCTGTGCTGTGAAGTAGATAGTAGACGCTAGAACAGTTGATTCGGCTCTTGATGACCTACCTAGTTCTTGGTTTATCTTCATCTTCAGAGAAAACCCATGACTAAGCTCCCCTTAATGTATTATTCTGTGACGTTGTGTTAGAAGGTGACAGTAGACTAAAACGAAGTTGTCGTCCGCCGGAGTACCTAGTCCAGTGTCCAGTGATTGTTTTCATACGTTTAGGATCTAATTTTAGCAGGTAGGAAAGTGAGAAAAATGTCAGATCATAAGAAAAAATATCGGTGTTGTTCTTCATGGAAACTCGTTGTTCACATTTTAGACGTGATTTGGCTCGCCCTCATCTTGTTATTTCAAGGGACCGTGATGAACTACTACATCATCACTCATTACAGTACGACAAACACCCCTTATTTCTTTTTCGTTGCCGACTTCTTTTGCTTAGCCACTTTCATTGGCACCCTCTCCACTGCCTACAGCCACCTAAGGAAAGTGTCGGCGATCCAGAATTCGGTGATCTCTCTGAGACGTGACCCGCCAAAAATATCGCATTTTGGCCTCCTCCCCTTGTCATACGTTTCCTGGTTGTTTTACGTGTCTGTGCTTGTCACTAAAATAGTTATAATATTTTCGAGGGAACCTCTTCTACGCTCTTTGGTACCTGTGGACTTCTTCGGCCCTCAGCTTCTAAAGGTATGTAATCATACTCCTTCATACTGAAGACTAGTTTCTATGTATCTAGATCTCGTAGCTACCTACCTTACCCACCATCTATTCAGGGGGTCATAGTGTACTCCATTATACTACCGCAATGAAAAGAAACTTGATTATGGCTTGTAGCAGCGGAAACACTAATGTAACGTTTCCTCCCTTTTCCCCCGTTCTGCATTTAAATCTCTTCCCCACAAATGGACGAAAATGCACCTCCCGTGAAGATTGTAGATTAAAGTTTAAGAAAATGAGAAGTCGAAAAAATTATTATTTTAGTATTGCGGTTGAGCTATAGTCAGGAATCAGTAATGTTATCTTAGTGCATGTGTATCCAAACATTAAAGGTTTGTTCCCAATTGAATCTCTAATTCCACTAATATTCAGTTTGTATTCTAGTACGTAGTCTCAAAGTCATTTCTCGAGGTCAAAGTTGAGTGAGGTCCTCAGCTTCAAGAGTTTTGAATATTCTTTGAACTGCGTCTTTACATTGTAACGTGGAAAGTTTGCAGAACGCCAAAGCCAAACCCTTCTTGTGCTGTTATACTTCGCGAAAACCTCAGCTTCGAATGGGAGGTGACGATTCCCTTAAGCAGTGAAAGAAGTAGCGAGGTTGTGAAAGGTTTCCCTGCTAAGAGTTTAGAAAGGAAGATAGAGGGGGTGTATCAAGGAGGGGGAAGCTAGGACTCCCCCCTGCGCTCTACCTTTAAGGGCAAGGACCTGGATAGCCAATGGGATTGCAATATTTACCAGTATCGATGTTGTCCTATCGATTATAAGTACCTACAATAATTTTTACAAAATTCTAATTTATCCGTTTTGAATAGCTTGCGTGATAATATTATATAATCAGCCCTATTCCACTCAAATTCGAATATTTTAATGAATAAAAAATGCACTTAAGGGAACTCCATCAGCATTGGCGGAGGTCAGACTTGGAATGAGTTTAATAAAAGTGTTGGAGGTTACCCACCTCCACCATGATTCTAGGCACCGCCTTTTTAGGGATTACTTGCTTCAAAAGCTCCCATTGGCTGATGGTGATGTGCGATTTCTATCCCGATTCTAATCTCTTGGTTTCCCTGTCTGTATTCGACTCGCCTCTCTTACTCCTCTGCAGTGGTGGGAATATTCGAATTGTGTGCAACTTGCTCTGGCAGTTGGAACAGGATTCCAGTTCTTATCTTGAGTAAGTTGTACATAATCTAGTTGGAACAGACAGAATATTCGAATATTCTCAAGAATGTGTGTAGAGGGTCCTGTGTAGCCAACTATTCGAATATTAGTGTAGTGGGAATAAATATTATAAAAGTTGATGGATGTCTTTAACGTGTCTTTCTGTTAGGAATAAAAATTGCTCAAAACCGTCCTAGAAGTGGTATTTTGCTCCCAATTTATACCTACCTAGTTGATTTGGGGTTTGTAAGTTAATTCTTCAAACTCTCTGAAGTGAATACTCAATCTTCGAAAAGTAATTAATCAATTCTCTGCATCTCATTCTTTAATTTTTCCACGTCTATCTAGGTTACCATGACTCTGGCAGCAATCGTATTTTTATTGCTCCTGGAAGGCCACAATTGGTCAAAGCGTGGGACCCCGCGATACTCATACATCACATCAACCTGCGGTAAGTATGCATTTGAGATGCTGTAGAAGTGTCTTTGGTATCTCTGTTTCTTTATACTGTCTGTAATCTGTGTTTGTGAAAATCTTGATTTACTAGGACTTATCTCTCAATATGAATGATGCCTGGAGTATGACCAACCAGTGTCAGGCACGAAAAGACAGAACGAATGCAGTCATGGAGGAGAGGCTAGGGCACAAGAAGGTTGTTTCTCGGCGTCCCGACTGCCCAGCTGCAGGAATTTGGGCCGGCTCTAATTCCTGCGTCCGGGCAGTTGGGACGCCGATGTCCCGAGGTGGTTGTCTGAGAGCAAAGGGAAAGAAGTAGAGGAAGGAGCGCAAAGCAGTGAGAAGCACTCATTGGCCCTCCCCTCAGTCCTCTTCACCCTTCGGCGTCCGTGTCCCTGGATGTGGACGCCGGGACGCAAGTGTGATATGGCCTTATGACGCTCAGGAAGGTACTTCTAATGAGACGTTGGTAACAAAACGGATCAGCGCAAGCTGGAGGCAAAATGACTCTGGTTTGGTTCTTTCCTTTTCAATTGGTGATGTGCACGGAGCCAGAGTGGTTCAGAAGGAGCGGACTATGAGTTCTCCAGGAGGATTTGTTCACCATCTCCCCAAGCTCGATCCAATCCAGTCTGCCAAGATAGTAGTGAGCTCGGAGGAGCAATCTGTCTCAGGTCTTTTGTTTTCAGGTGCTATCAAAGCCCGCAGATCAGAAAATCTTGACTAGCTGGAATTTTCAAAAATTCGAAAGTGGAATTTTTTATGTACTTCACTGGAGAATCTGCTGTAACTAGCAAGTCGAGTACAGGTGGCAAGCACTTTCGATGTGACGACATTATCCTAAGGTCTGATGTCCTCACACCAAAAGCGTTCCCCTGCCTGACTTGCTAGTTGCGAAGGATTCTCCAGTAAGGTACGTACCTATGTGAACAAATGTATTCTTATCACTAGCGGAACTAACCCTTTAGATTTATTAGGTACCATTCCATGATTTTTATCAAATTTCAAATTAACTTACGTGCAAATTTTTAACGTTGCGTGATTCTAAATTGTGTAGAGTAAATGTCTAGAATCTGATCAAAAGTTTTTAGAACCTAGTGGCCTGGATTTGCGTACGTCATCTGGCAGTTATTTCAATTCGTCCGATTTTCGGGTAAATCTGTTTCGTCCAAAAAAAAATTGTTTTTTCTTTGTTCATGCAAGCATGTTTTGACAGGTCTTCCTATTGATGAAGGTTGACAGGGTTCTTGAGTAAATGTCCTTAAACCATAAATATATATGTTCCTACACCTAAACTTTTTCATTTTCATTTCAGCAAAAACTGGAATAGAGCTGTTGGACTCAGTCGCTTTGCTTTCAATTTTACTCGACGACCACCCCCATGACCTAACTAGTGGCATGAAGAACCTCATATTGGGTATTGCTGCCTTCAACTTCTTCCTCCCAGCACTGAAGTTGTATCAGCTCAGGTTAGACAATCGTTTTGATTCAGCTCTGATGATCTGGTGCAGTAGGAGGAACAGACATGTCAGTCCCTCTGAGAAGAGTGCAGCGTTGTAACCCTTTACCTTCTTGACTGTAGGTTACGTAAGTAAATCAAGAAAGAGCCGTGTGTCCAGACTGGAAGAATGGATATTGAGTGGTTGTTCTGCCTATCGGATCAGCTCAGTAAATAAATAACGAATGATTTAGTATGAAATACTATTTTTAACCTAGTTTCCGAATATTGACATGACTTAAACCTGTGGCGTCACACTATAGACAAGTTGGTACAAATCACTCACTAATGGTTCAGGGTCAGGTCAAATATTTTGCGTGACTCTGTATGAACCGCTGCTAGTTGGAACAAACCTGTAGTATCCATGCCAAGATCATGATGAAGGAATGAGGTATCTGAAACCCAAGTAGCTCCATGCTTAATCCTCAGTTCATTCCATTAGTATCCCTTCTACATGCATATCCTAAGGTGCGTAGCATCCATGATTAGCTCAGCCATCAAGCTTTTTGGTGTAATGTTTAAGTAGGCTCTACACGATCAATCATTTTGATCGAACGTTTGAATCAATTGATTGAGTCAAGCGTGATTGACCGTCTAGAAACCCGTTTGACGCTTGAAGCAAGCATTGACGGTGATTGATAGAAAGTTCGAATGACTCAATCGATTGAAGAGGGCGCTTGATCGTCTAGGGGCATTTCCGTCAAGCATTGCGTCAGTCACTCAGTCAAAACCACGCCGTCCGCTACCAAAACCGCGCTTGATACAATCGTATCTTCCACTGATGAGGGGGTTTTGATCAAAAGATTGAAGTGCTGATTGAGGTTGATTGACTCAATCGTTTGATCAAAATTATTGATCGTCTAGGGCCTCCTTTACTCGTCCTTTGGACCCGTAATCACAAACGTTCCAATACACTTTTTTAAACGGGCCATTCACGGTCCGATTTGTTGTCCAACTTAGTAAGAATATCAGTCGGATCGTTTTCATCACTCAAGCTCCCACTTGTTTTCCAACTTCAGTCATGGTTCTGGTTTTGTACAGCCGCGTTCATTTCTTAGCACTTTTTTGTGTTCTCTGAAGAACATAGAACGCTGTGAGTCAATTTTTTTTTCCGCACTGATGCTATGTTGGCAGTGCTTTCGTATTTCAATAACACATTCAGCAGCTGTTGCTGAGCTGATTTTTGCGCGTTTCGGTTCTCGCACACAGAAGAGCTACTGTCCCGTAAGCAGGCACTCTCTCAATGTACTTCAACGAATTCCGAAGTCCCTTCAGTATTCATTTTAAAAACGAAAAAAACAAACAATCTGCTGGAGACGAGAGACCCGAGTTCTTGACTTCGCACTGAGACTAAGAAAAGTTGGACGACTTTGATCCAACAGCCCCATTCTCGTTCCAACTCCGTCGCAAGTCGGATGTCGGATTTTCGTGTTGGACCTCTAGATGTTCCGACTCGTCCTACTAGACTTCCAACAATCCGACAACCCTATTCACGGTCCGATATCGGATCCAACATTGGATGTTGGACAATAAGTTGGACAACAAATCGGACCGTGAATGGCTCGCTTCAGGAGACGTAAAGGTTGGTTGGACGTACCTTAGCGTAGGATACGGCTGTTCGTTAAGCAATCCCTTGTTTGTGTCAAGGTTGGCTAACTTTGAGCAGTCGTGAGCAGTGACGTCATCGAAGCTTTCCTATAAAAAACTGCGAGTCTCATCTTCTCTACTAGAAAAACAAACTTTTTAAAAGCTGTTTATTGTTGTTGTCCCCTCATTTAGCTGGTGCTAATTTACCTACCCGATTGTGAATTTATTTTGTTCTGCATAGGCGAATTGTTAGTATAATTTTTTATAATAATTAATTTTTACTGTTCTCTTCACAGTTTTCCTGATAAAACGATCGACAAACGAAGCCTTTTGGTTTCCGTCAGCTACTACATCCTGCACCTCATCCTAATCGACATTCCGTTCCTGTCCATTCGTCTTTACTTGTGGTTCGCCTTCGGAGAGAACGCCTCCATGTTCCTGATGAAGAACATCCTCAACATCATCCTCACTCTCCGCAGTATGTACCCCGACCTGTGCACTATATACAACGTATATTTCACCAATCAAGGAACAACAAACAGGCGTCCTGCGCAGAAAAAACCAGAAGAAGCTTTTGGAGAAGAAATATCTCTTGCTGACCATCAAAAGGGCGAGCCTGTCTAAAGAAAAATTGACTAGGTATTTTTATCTATGGTTTCTTAAATATTGTTCCTGCTTAGTTTTTTATCAGTTCTATGCATTATACGACGAACAATTTCAATTTTTCGAAAGCTTCTCTTATGACTATAGATATGTATACTCCCTTCATGACGAACTCATTTATGTCAGGCTCGTACTAAGTATTGATACCATAAGTATTGCATAAGTAGTTGCCTAGGTTGATATGTAGTTCAGTGAAACTTCTGAATCGCCTGCTCTTCGTATGTATGAAGGACCGTTGTGGAAAATTCCCAAGTTGAACAAATCTCGTTATCTAATCGTTCGTCCTAACTGTAAACATTCATCACTCTAATTATAAAATCTTATCAAGTGTTTAATTGATATAAAATTCATGATTATTATACGAGATTGTCACACTAACTGCTTATTATCAAAAGCAGTAATTTCTCGTTCGTTAGGAACGTTCGAATCTAAAATTGAACTCCTGATTCCTTTCCATAGTGAAATTTAAACTTCAATGATGAACATTCGAACAATTTTTACGAACTTGTTACCCAATGACTGTTAACAAAGAAGCCCATTTTACAGTAAAAGAAGTTGGTATGCGATGTTTTAGGTACTGTTGCTAGGAACTTTGCCATCGTTTTGCGAGAATCCCCATCGAAATCGGTGTTCGATCTTGACAGAATGGACAGACATGTACATTGATACCTATCGATTTTTGTTAACATTTGTTTTCCTTCAGTGAAGTACTTAACCCTACTATGGTGAAGTTTATTCCTCTGTTTCCCATGATAACAGAGTTCAAGAACAACACGATAGGATGGTGGAACTGACGTTATTTGGTCTGCCCTCAGTTCTACTACTACTATTAGCAGTGATTTATTTGGGTTTTTTTGGGTTATTTATAGAGATGTGCACTTAATGCATTTTGAAACCCCCCTGATTAACGATATTACCGATCGATATTATCGATATTAATATCCCTTATACCCACCGTTAGCAAAGCACCTGAACTTATCTCAAGTGGCAAAACAAACTCTCATCTGTTTCCACTTCTGTTCTCACTACAGAAAGGAATTGACTCAAGGGAGCCAGTTTTAACAAATTGGTGTTTTTACATCGACAAAAAGTCATTTTTCTAAGAAGAAAACTTTATTTACTTGTCGCACTTTCAAAGCCTGGAGATTGAAATAAAAGAGGAAATGAGGCAACTATAATTTAAATTGAATATTGACCACACTAGTAAACGAGTTTCTAACACACAAACTTAATTATTGTGTCCAACCAAGAATTTCCGTACAACAGGTGATGGTCGAACCATGTTGAATTTGGAAACCAAGAATTGAAATTAAATGTAGCACCGCTACACTGACCTACTATTTTGAGTTTTCAAACTATTTTCCCTATGTAAGTAGGTACGTGACCTTTTTTAATTCTTATTGAAGCCTTTTTTTGCTTCCTTTTGTGTTGGTTTTTCTATCCGATATTATCGGTCCGGATCATCGATATATCGATAATATCGTATGTGTGGTATTGATGCTGAAATATCGAATATCGGGGACCAAATATCGATATTTCGATATCGATATCCCATCCCTACTATCAGACCAGCTCAGTAAATAAATAACCCACAAAACCCCCTAATAAAGGGACGACGCCCACTTTACTCCCGTCCGAGAAAAAAATGGACACCCACTTTACTCCCTATTGTACCTTAACCCATCTTTCATCTACCTATATTGTTATCGTTTCATATAGGTTTCCCTAGTCAATTTCAGAATTTTCCAAACCAAAATCAGAATTTTCCAAACCAAATTCATGTATTTTCCAAACCAAATTCAGAATTTAACCAAACCAAATCCAGAATTTTTCAAACCAAATTCTTGTATTTTCCAAACCAAATTCAGAATTTTCCAAACCAAATCCAGAATTTTTCAAACCAAATTCATGTATTTTCCAAACCAAATTCAAAATTTTCCAAACCCAATTCATGTATTTTCCAAACCAAATTCAGAATTTTCCAAACCAAATTCACAATTTTCCAAAACAATTCCAGAATTTTTCAAACCAAATTCACGTCTTTTCTAAACCAAATTCAGAATTTTCCAAACCAAATTCAGAATTTTTCAAACCAAATTCAGAATTGTCCAAACCAAATCCAGAATTTTTCAAACCAAATTCATGTATTTTCTAAACCAAATTCATGTATTTTCCAAACCAAATTCAGCATTTTCCAAACCAAATTCAGAATTTTTCAAACCAAATTCAGACGTAGGTGAACCTGAATTTACCTCACCAGGTTTTCAAAAAAATCCCCCGCTTACCTTTGCCTGCTCCTCCCAGAAAGGTATCGAAATTAAATTATTTGTACAACGACTCTCGCCTTAAGAATAACTTCTGAGGATCTCTGGAAAAGAAAGGATTATGCCACGAGGTTCACCGATTGGATACATTTTTAGTACTTACATACTATGTAATGAAATTTGAGAGCTGTGATGACTTTGTTAATGTAGTCCCAGCTTCATACTTGATAACATGAATATTCTGAAAAAATTGAAATGAAATGGAAATTTCTGAAATTGAAATGTAAAATTATGAATTTGGTACCTATATATGTATCTATGTCTCATCATCCATGTTTTACGTTGTTAATAATTCATGCATGCATCACTGATAGTTTGTTGTTCACAGTAGGGGTAAAGTGTCCTAAGGATACGGGAGTAAACTGTCCAACACTAAGAGGGGAGTAAACTGTCAACCAAATTTCGTGATGGGAGTAAAGTGGCAACCTCAAAATCAAATAGTTCAAAAATTATTTACATTAATTCAGAATATGGCATTCATATTTGCGTCATTTACATTATTTTACTTCATTACTTCCCATTATTATTTTGTTATTTTATGTGCTGAGTGTGCTTGACCTTAACTATAGATTATTCAGTCCGACAATAGTAATTATGCATCCATTAACTTGAATCTTATTTCAGTGAAGACTGCTTTGAAAATTATTTCTATCACAGGTTATACCAACTCAGGTACTTAACCTGTGGAAGAAAAACATTGTTTGAAACTTTGGATCTCTAAATTCCATGACTAAAGATGGTTCCGTAGTGCTTGAAACACTAAAATAGGTATTTAATTCGTAATTAGTAATCTCATTGAAGTTCGTAAAGTACGTATGAATAGCTACATTTTACGTACATTAAATCGATTCCCATAATTAATTATGATCGATGAGGATGATTTCCAGTTTGACTTGACGTAAGACTGTACGTGCCCAACCTCTAAAAAAGCGGCAATAGTGGGCTTATACGTAATAATATTGGAAACTATAATGACTCTGTCTTGTGGTTGATTTCATAAGGTAGATGGTCGTCCTTAGCTAATTATAAAGCTATTAACGTTGGAATCCTTCCAACGTCATCACTGATAGCGCAGTTCGTTCAACAACCTCTCGAAAACGTTAATGCGTAGATTTCATAAGTATTCAAAAACATTCGTTAACCTTTTCCTGCCTCCACAACCACCAGCATAGTCAGCATAAGTCTTAATTTATTGGTTTATACTTCTTTTTTTTTTTTAAATAAAAAGCTCTCTCCTAATGTTTAACTATTGTCTATATTCGTTATTGAGGGTTGTTGCAAGTCGGGAGATTCATGAAAAGTCAGGATTTTAAAAAGGGTCCAAGTTAGGACATTTTAAATGGGATTCTTAAATTTTAATTTTTAAATAAATTTCTATTGTTAGTTTTAAATTAAATTGAACAATTCAATTTTTATTTTTTATTAAATTTATTGACTCAATTTTCAATTTTAAATGGGATTTTTGAAAGGGTCCAAGTTAGGGAAATGTAAACTCACCGACCACCGAATCCCAAAAAACAGTGAGAAAGTCAGAAAATAAGTACAATGTTTTGGGAGTGTGAAACATTGAGATTATTTCTTGCCGTTTCCTTTCTGTACTGCCGATTTATGCTCGTTGTTTCACTTTTAAAAATCAGGAAATATCGGGATTTTCGGCAAGAAATTTAAAGATTTGGATCTTGTAACAACCCTATTTTCATAGACAGTAGAAACTCGATTAACCGAGGTCCGATTATCCGAGGTCATTTTGGACATAAATAGGTAGGTAGTCGACTAACCGAGGTTTTTGGGCCGTTTTTCTTCCCGCACACTCGTTTAACTGAATCATCGACTGAAACTGTGAATATTGAACTGTTGAAAGAGTCGAGAACTCTTCTTCAGCAAGTAGTTCTCTCGTTTTCTAGGTCTAATATAAACAAATACTACTGAGCATTCTTAGAAGGTCGAGATCGACACTGACCGTTTCGCATACCATCTACAGTCCTAATCCATTCGAAAGACAGTTTTGTACAAGGACTGTTCCAACTAGCGGTGGTGCAGGTGCAATCCGAATATTTCACCTTTGCCGAACCTTCTCTTATCAACAAATGGAGGAATGTGAATTTATTTGTAATTTCTTGAAAAACTACGTTATGTTTATGTTTGCTACACACGATTATGTTTCTAACTAATTACCCGACAGATGAATAACTAGCCTTTTCACACTCGGTTATTGCAATTATTGGAAACAGGAAATCGGAATATTGGAACTGATCTTGTTGTCAGGAACCAGTCAGAAATGGGGATGCAAATCGATTTTCGATTGAATAAAAAATCGATTGATTGTTCCAATTTTTAGACCAAAATCGATTTTTTTGTCTTCAAAAATCGATTGCGAAAAAAAAATCCGAACCAAGCAAGTTTTTAAATTCTTGAATGACCCTACCGTTATAATTTTATTTTTCGTGCACCTATAAAGTTCCATTATTTTTGTAAAAAAAAATAAATAAATAAAAAAACATTAAATTTTGAATAAACCTACAGAATTTTGATAGGTAAAATACCGAACTACGATAACATTCACTTTTTTCTTTTTTTTTCAATTAAAAAATAAATTAAATAAGTTCATTCTTGAAAAATCGATTTTATACCTGATTAATTGGTGCAATCGATTTTAAGCTTTCGATTCAGAAACGATTTTCTTAATCGATTGTTGGCGACCGATTTTGCATCCCCAGTCAGAAACTTGATAATGAACCAATCACTTCTCCAATATGTATTTATGTAATTAAAATTAAGCGAGTCAACCTCCACCCTGTCCACCTCGGTTAATCTAAGTTTCTACTGAATTTAATTATCAAGTAAGGAGGTAAAAATTCGATTTTCTGCAACGTTTGCTCTCTTATTTTATTTACTAACATTCGTATTACTATAGCATTCTTTGTTACTATTAACTAAATTAATTGCAGCGTTTGGGTTCCTACCTTTGTATTAAACCTTAATTGTAAGTTGACAATAGCTTTTTATTATTTTTATAACTCTAATTTTAAGGTGTTTTTACTTGGGTACTTTTGCTACGGGTACTTTCTCATAATTTGCTACTCCTAGTAGCTTGTCTGTGTTGTTAGCTACGTCCTGGTAGTGTTCTCCCAAATAACGCATTTACAGTTACGCATCGCCACACTTTTCCGTAAATATCGATGCAGCACTTGTGCTGCTTATGCTAATACCTTGCTCAAGTTCAGGACATTCATGTAACACTAGGTACCCTTTATATCACGAAACTGTACTGATTCGATGTATTCTACCTTGAAAATGAGTTAGGTTGACGAACTAAAATGTAACATACTTTTTTAGTTAGACTCATCTGTTTTATTTTGGATCTCTGCCAACAACCAAATCAAAATAATCATTTACACCAGGTGGGTTGGTATTGTCTACATGATGTTCCTGTAAAGTAGTTTCTCTGTTACCTATCACGAATAGAGTTGAGCATCGTTAAAAACCCCATCTTTTAGGTTTCAACATCGAATCAACCATCGATGGTTTTCAACATCTATCAATTGTGAAAAATCCAGTTACAGTCACTAATCGCCTCTGTACGCTTGTTTTTAAATGGATTTTACTGGTTTTAGTACCAAAATTTCTATGGAATGTATAATTATTCATCTCCACCACCTAGTATACAGTGTGATTGTTGGTTGCCAACCTTGAAAGAAGAGAAAACACTTTTTCCATGGTTGCTAACAAACCAATCTATGCTTGAAAGAGCCGACGACCATCGATGGTTGAGAAACATCGACCATAGACCATTGATGGCAAATACATTGAACATCGAAGCTAACCATCGATGTTTTCAATACTTCAACCCTAATTACGAATACCTACTCCATTTATCATTCTTGGTCGCTACTGGACCACAAAACCACACTTTCGAAGTAGCGTTCTTTCTCATAAAACGCAGGAAAGAAAGCTCGATAGGGAGGCAAGCCTTGCATTTTACTTTATAAAAACCAACAACATTACACTGTTGTAATTTGAATCAATATTTCGACAACTCCGTTGCAAAAGCCTGTAAGTTCAGAACCTCAAAGTTTCCAGGATACGGAAAAAAATGCGGTGGCAAAATCCTGTAAGTTGAAAAAACGATAACGCCATGTGGGTGTAAAATCCTGTAGGTTATCAACCGTTTTATTATCCTTCTCATTTGTGTCGCAGCAACTTCCAGGGTTTTGCTTGCAGGGTCCCGGAGAGGTTTCTAACTTACAGGTTATTACAAACTGGCATAGAGAAGAAATGGAGCGTTGTAGTTCGATTATGTTCTTACTAGCGTGTGCACAAGGCCCACAGTAACCAATAAAGCTCAAAACCTTATTTTTGGAAAAAAAATTGTTCTTACAGGTTTTTTTCAGCGTGGCTGTCAATTTACAATTTGAGTCGAAAAATCACTTAAATTTTCCATTTCAGATAAATATTATTTGATGCAATTTTGGAATTTTTTCTGGGTGAAATAAAATTGAAAAAACTACGGACGGTAGACCTACGGTTCTACAGTCATATCGCGAAAGTGCGATATTTTCGCCGTGACGTGAGAGTCGGAAAAAAATGGAAACGTCCTGTTAATCATTATTAAATGATAAAAAATTCATCATGTCCCTTGATTAAAGGGACCACTGTTGGTAAGTGTTTAGGTAGGTACCTAGTACAAATATTTTGAATGAAAGAAAATGCATTTAATACCAATCGATATAGATATCAAGCAATTGGTGGTACTTATTATGTGATTTATTGGTAGGTAAGTATATTTTTTATAGACGATGGTTTTTAGTAGGTATACAAGTTATATATCCAAATTTGTTGTTTTTGATGTTTTGGTATGCCGACGATTCCATGAACCGTATTCATCTCATCTCAGAATAATTGAATATTGTGCTGTAAAAATATTAATTTCAAAAATTCAGCATTAGTGTTGATTGAAAGAAACAGTTGTGTAGAAAGACTGACATGTTCAATTGCTTGCCCAAGTTTTCATGTGTAGGTTGTGAAGATAATCAGCCGGAACAAGGTGCTCTCTACTAGGAATAAATTAATTGTTGGAGTATATTTTGATGGAAATATTCGAATTTTGGCATAAATGCCTGACTTGTGCCTTTGTACTTGTGTAGTAATAGTGATATTGGCTTAATGAACAAAGAACTCGGCGTAACGGTG
The DNA here is from genome assembly GCA_030264115.1 of Lygus lineolaris. Lineage (NCBI taxonomy): Eukaryota > Metazoa > Arthropoda > Insecta > Hemiptera > Miridae > Lygus > Lygus lineolaris. Next base: position 20,721,353 of record JAEMON010000010.1, read on the forward strand.
AACTATGGATTTTGAGAATCTGTTTTTTCTTTTTTTTTCTTTTTTTTAGAGTGATTATCATGATTGGTTCAAAGAATTATACAGAGACCTACGAAATATCCCGTCGGTATTTTTCTTGGGAAGCGTGGATCTCAAATCCAATTTGTGCTCATCCTATTAAAATAAATAGACCAGCCTGAAAATGTTGAGAAAGTTGAAATTTCGTAACTCGTATGGGATCAATTAGTTTGAAGATGCTGACCGTTAGCCGGTTTCATTAACATTTTGGATTAATTATAATTGGTGATCTCGGCCAGACAAACATCTTATGATAAAGCATACATTTATCAGCTTTCGTTAGGTTGTTAAACCAGTAGATAAGTATGCTTTCTGTGAATTTTCGAGTAAGTACTTAATTATACTACATATTACTTTAGATATGTGACTAGCAAGTAAGTAGGTAGGTACTTAATATCATTTGTGTGATCTGAACCTAACTGAATATGAATCGATTTGCTCACTACCTTCTATGATGCTCAACTAACTTTTGTATACTGCTGTACTTGTTTTTTCAAATAAAAGCTTAATTTTTAATAGCTGTTGTTATTCCTGAAATATTAACATCTACCTTGAAATCTGGCATTGTGGCTTTCAAAAATAGGTAGGTGGGTACCTGCTTAAATACCTACATCATGAAATATTAGGCAGTTACACCATAAAAATCAGATATGTGTGAGGTCTGATCAAAAAGTGATACCTCGTAATTTCTCGTACCTACTTCTGCAGCCTTTCTACGACCCTTACTAGTATTGTTGGAGTTATAATCTGTGGGGTCTGCGCATGGGCAGGAATTTTCCACTTTTGACCTCAAATGGGGAATTATTCT
>JAEMON010000010.1:20825425-20838803 GCA_030264115.1 Lygus lineolaris
CCGCATCAAAATTCGTTGAAAATTGGCTGAGAGAAATTGGAAAAACAACGCTAAACTGGTTAGGGGAGGGGGAGGTTTTCCGTTTCTTAAACTTGATGGTCCTAAGTAGGTAGTAATAATGTTCCAGTAAGAGTTCCTATAAACTCTCCAGTAGCCAAGATTTAGGCATTTTTGAGGAAATTTTGGGCTACGTTCCTTGCCCCCTTAAGTGTAACTTGCTCTCGCATCTTGAAATAGGATACCAGTTCTGATCAGTAGGGTAGGTTGTACACAAATCAGTTGGAACACAGAATATTCGAATGTTCACGAGAGTGCGTGCGGAGGGTTATGCAGGGGGTTTTTACACCAAAAAGAACGACATGAATAATATGTATATACCCAGGAAATAGTCCCGGAAAAATGAACTGTTGTAGATATTCCGTGAATACAATTTAGCATATAAACTACACCTATTTAATTCATCACAAAATAATTTATCTATGATGTTGTAATAAAATGTCCAGCTGTTTCCCTGAAAATGGATTTTTATGAAAGAAAGAATAATATACATTGTTCCAGGCGAGTCATGACGAGGATGGGGTCTGCTTCTCATATTGGAGAGATACGAAGGTTCAACAAAGGCCTCAGGTAGGTCATCTACTGCAGCTATGTAATTACACACCTTAATCGTGTTTGTTATCTTTCAATCAGATCATTTATTTATCACTACATATCACAAGTTTTTTCATTTAACATTCTTTCTTATCTTATTGAGCATCGCTAGATATCAAATACTTCACAGTAAAATTCATTATGATCTGTATTATACCCACACAAAGTATTATTTTACTGTTTTAGATCATCCAAAAAGAGCATTCTCTACTCCGATTATTATGAAGAAGACCCCAAAAAGGAGTCAAGCAATCTAGCAAATCAACGTTCCACCTCACTTGTGAGTATTTGTTTGTCCCTATTTTAGTTTCTCTAGTTTATGTTTATTTATTATCAATTTATTAGATGTTCAGGGTTGCCACCAACATGCGAAACCAGCATAACCAGGAGAACAGGGAATTTGTTGTTATCGAAACGACGGGAGAAGTCGAGAAATAGGTAGGAATCATTGTCAGAAGTCGAGGAAATCCGAACTGGATTAAAAAGTTTTCATTTTGGTTTATTGGTTTGTTGTGTTTGCCCATTTTCTGTAGATTGGGAGGTTCTGAGGGGAGAAGTAAAGTGGCACTTCTCGTTGTTCACTTGTTTTATTGACCAATCGTCGGGTTAGGCCAAGCGTTTTCGCCCTCAAGGGCCCTCTTCAGAGCTACAAGCAATATAAAATAACAACCAGCAAGGAAATACTCAGCAATTGTGGAAGGGAGAGACAGGAAAACACATAATTTGAGGTAATAAAAACAAAACATTATCATACCGTCTAACAAGTAATAGCACTAATCATTAGTGTCTAATGCTTATATAGTAATTAAGGTAAAACTTGCCAAAAATACCCCAGCATACTCTAGTTCCTACTCCCAAAAACGAACTGGTATACGATCACTTTAGTGATACGAAGCTCTGTAAACCGCATTTCTTCTCGTCACCAATTTCGACTTATTTTTTGATTCATGCTCCAGTCTGAAGCGACAACTCCTCCATTACCTTTCACAATTCAAGTGATGTGTTTGAAGTGATATCAACTACCTACTTTATAAGACTCAGTTAATTTCTCTTTTTCTTTGTAAAATTGGCTTCGGCCGTATTGTTAAATAAATAAATAAACCTAAGTTGTATTTTTTTTTTTTTTTTTTTTTTTTTTTTTTTTTTTTTTAATATTGCTCGTAGCTCTTATGAGGCCCCTTGAGGGCGAAAGCGCTTAGCAAAACCCGACGATTGGTCAATAAAACCAGTGAACAACGAGAGGTGCCAATTTTGGTTTATCATTTGCAATAATAAAACGTTGGAATCGAGCACAAAATTAAGGCCCTCTCAAAAGTTGTAGTTTTACGTTTCGAGGTAGGTACTATCTACGCGGAATCCGATAGTCGAGTAAAAAAAAAATTCAGCCCTTGACGCTTTGTTGGACAGTGGTCTCAAAGGGCAATTTTTGATAAATAATGATAGGTAGGTACTCTGTATTCTTACAGGAAATTCTGTGATGATTCTGAGTATACTCCATGTTCTTATTAATATGTTACATAATAGGTACTTATTTAAAACAGCTATTTAGCTAAAATAGTTCATTACCTGCGACATCTTGAAAGCGCTGCAAATTATTAAAAAGCGGTTTATTGTGTCCCTGTATATCAGTGGTCCTCAACCTGGGGGCGCGCCCCCTTGGGGATTGGCAAGCGCACTTTAAGGGGGGGTTCAGACTCTCAGAAAATGTTAGATAATAATAACTACCTAGGATCAGAAGATATTATTAACAGAAGATATTATTATTATATATTATTATTAACAGAAGATATTATTATTATATATTATATTAACAGATAGGTACAGTCACAAGACCAAGGTGACAGCTGAGTACAATACCCCCCTATTCTGGTGCTTGTCGTATTAACCAATTTCCCTGTAGTAGCGTTTATCATGGAGGTTAACTTTTGTTTCAATCGAATTTCCATGTTCATGTTGTCATGTTCCCAAAATTGAGTGTTTTCACTTTTGTGTTACTGACTTCTGTTGAAAGCGTAAATGCAACATGAATGAGAATCGCTGTACCTCTCTGACCATGTTTTGGATTCATTGTCCAACTTCACAAAATTTGCACTCGGTAGGTAGGTACTACAGGCTGATCACATTCACAAGGGATCGTCCTGGGCTCTAGAGGGGGGCTAAAACAATTCCCATGGTGCTAGGGTGGCATGACCAAGGAAGGATTGAGAACCACTGCTGTATTTAGTATAGATCACCCATATGCAACAATCCCATTGATTAATACAATCGTTACAATTAACTATTAGCCAATACACTTCCTGGTTATTGAGATCGATGATTTTATAGTACCTAAGTACCTCCGTAATTAAATCACGAGGTTCACTATCATTAGTTCTCGTGTTCAACGAGTACCTATCTGTAATATTATTTTTATCATCCAAAGTTGTGTCCTTCATCACGTCATTCAGTAGCAAGGAAGTTTATAAAAGTAAACTGGACTCTTGCATCTCTTGGACGACTCAAAATCGGAATTTGACCAACAAGCTTACTATTGCTTCCGAGTATGCAGGGCAGTGGAAGCTTTGTTTTCACTTTCGAAATGAAAAAAATTTTTGTGCTCCAAAATCAAAATTTCAACTCGCATTTTGCGTTTCAGGGCCTCCTGAACAAATTTGGTTTCGTGTCTATCTGTCCGTCTGTCTGTCCACATTTCCTTGCCACAGCCATAACTCCGATTTCAATCAAATTTTCAGGGATAGTGCGGGTTATCCCGTGAATGGTCCCCTATGAATGTGAATTTCCCGAAACTACGATTTCTCAGTTCGTAATGGACCGATTCCGCTAAAAATTCGGTGTGTAGTAAAGAGCTACCATTAACTTCTAATTTTGACACTATTGTATCAGTAATATGTACCTACTGCGCATGCACAATTTTGGAATGTGTTTCATGGCCATAACTCTGGAACTACTCGCTAATTGCGATTAAATTTTCAGAGATTCTACGGGGTAGCCCCTAGATAGTGCCCTATTAATTTGATAGCCATCGGACCATTAGTGTCGTGTGCGCATGCGATGATGCGAACGATTTCACTCAAACTCGGAGGGTAGTTGGGGGCTAACCCAAGACCCATGAATTTCATCACGGTTGGATCAGTAATATCTACTGCGCAAGCGCAAACTTACAGAAACGCCGTTTTTTCCGGCGAATTTTAGCCGTTGTTTGAGGTTAAATGGCGGGTTCAAATCTTTTTTGCCCTCACGCTTTGTATTGTCCAAAAATGAAGATATTTTAATTTTTGGTTGCCCTGCATTCTATCCTCATGAGCATGGCGAACCGGTCATTTCTAGTTTTCTAAAAATTTGAAGGTGACATATTGTTAAGACCACGAGGAAGCTTCTGTGGCATGTCCTTGGCAGTGTATTATAATCTGCGTACATTTTACTTCACTGTATGAGTATGTACCCATATCACCTAGATAAATGTTTGTTTACGTTTCGTGACATATACCTACTCGTTCCTTCGTTATGCCTAATAGTTTTTATCTTCATGGCAGATCTTGACTGCATATGATTCAATATTATACCTGCTCATTACGTTGCAATACACAGCAGTACACATTTATCATATAAACCCATTATCAATGTAACTCCCTCGTTGCATACATACATACATAATTCGGATGTAGGAAACACAGGCACCACGTTAAGATGTGTCGTAACATCTGTCAGTCCCCTCTCCTTTGTCGACCCACTCAAAAGATTCACATACCCCACACCCATTCATCGTATATTCCATCCATACAATAAAAACCCCGACAAATAATTACTTCTTTTTCAATGGCCTTCACTGTTATGCTTCCATATTACAACCGAGATCCCAAGCAATGCCACGTAACCCAGTCCTGGTTCCCAGTGAACCGCTCGGGTCTTCCATTGTCCTTCTTTAACCGAGGTTTTCAAGAATTTTCTCCCACCAATTAAGTACCTACCTATAGTTTCGTATTAATCATTAGGGACTCGGCTATGCTCACCTTCCAGCCCTCTCCACAAACCCCCTCTCTCCATGTCGCGATTTCCGTTTCATACTTATTTTCTTATTCCACGCGAACTGTCAGTTTCGATGCAGCTGTTACGGTTTCAACGCAAAGTGTCGGCCACGCTGCATTTTCCCGTTAAAAAGCCCAGAAGAGGGCTCATGAGGGAGTTTTTCTTTATGAAGGTCAGTCAATTCTTCTTGATGTCAAACGTTTGTACAGATTTCACAGCCTTCATGACTGGGAGTAAGTGAACATTCACTTTTGAATTTATTAATAGATATCAATAGGTAGATATTTACTCTTTAAAGGGCTCCCCTGAGTACTTTTGAACCGATTTTAGTATGTTTCCTAATGAGGCCGGGATGTTTCCTTTTACCATGGAGAAACCAGGAGATAAGAATTATGACAACTCTTTTACTTCATTCTGTTGATTAGGAACGTACTGATGATATCGTGGTTCTTCTTGTTCACAAATTGGTTGGCATTGTTTAATGAGTCTAGATACGACTTCAACAGGACAATTTCTGCCGTTTTAACCCATTTTTTGACAGAAATAGGACATTGCTGAGAGCTTTCCTAAACGATTCTAAATAACATTATTCCTTGTGAGATGGAGAGGTAATCTAATTAACGTAACGTAATTTCATTTCAATTTATGTTTTATGGCCAAACTAAACAGAGTTTGAGATGAAAATTCGCTGTTGGGGGTTTCCATGCTTCAAAACGAATTTGATGTAGGTACCTACCGAAACTGTTTCCAAGTCCGGAAAGCTCATCAAGCAATGGGGAGTTATCATCAATTTTTTTAAATTTTTTCTCTGAAAGATAGTGACTCAAACGAAAAAATAATGAAGACGTATGGCAAAAATCGTATATCTGTAATTTTAGAAAATTTATTAAAATATTTATTATTGTAATTTGGCGGGAAAGTGACGTTGAAAAGGGTGTCGTCTGTCATTGGCCAGTTCCGTCCAAGATGCCAACGGAACAAAAAGAAACAAAAAACCCATCACTGTTTGGGCTCATCAATCCTGATTAGTGAGATTAGAATTTACATAATTCATACATTGATTGAATTAATTACCTAATTATTTAAATTATTCGTATTTTCACTGCTCTTAATGCGATCTCAGCGCATTCTTTGCCGGTTCAGTTATTTTAGTGTGACGTGGGAAAGGGTTTCTCAGGAGCCGCCTGTTATTCAAACAGCTTAGATTTTATTCCAAGTTTTCTCTTCACCCGAAAGATAAACTATATTTTTCTTTGTAATGGCAGTGTTATTTTACTCGAAACAACAATACAAAGGCAGAAAAAATGTGATTCTCTCATACACGATAATTCCCCATTATACGAAGTGGGGGTTGTTGCAATAACGTGGAAAACTCACGTAGGGGTTGAGGGTGAAGATTAATAAACCGCCTTCTTGGTGTTATGTAGCGAACCCCGACTAGTTTCGCCATTATATTGTAGGTCTCTTCAGGGACTTGGGTTCTGTATGGTACAAAAGTTCAACATAATTTATGCTGACATCTTGCTTAGCTTTATTGCCATTAATTGTAGGAAGGGTACCTTAATTATAATGATTAGTTTTCTGTGGAACATCGAACTTCTGTGTAGTATGTCCTCGCATAGTGACTCGAAATTAGCCTGAGAGTTGTTTTACCATTTATTAGATTTTTGAATAAATAATGTTGAGAGAGAGGGGGTGGGTCATTTTCACTTTAAACAAATCTCAAGCAGAATTCGCAAGGACCCTACATTATTACTTATTATATGGGAAGAATGTCTAAGCCCGACGAATGACTTTTTCTTCTTCAAGAAGACCCCTTCGTCGTCGACCGCTCCAAACATATTTCCCTAGTTTCTCCGTGCCCTACAATCTCACCTGTTTGTTTGGTGGGCGTGATTGTTCTTCGGTCGTGGAAATACTTCTGCATTCTCTCAATATTATTAGGAAATCTCAGTCATAACTTACTTAGGATGTGGGGGAGTATGGTTGCCCGAAGCGAGGATACTTGAGGAATGTAGCACGCAGAAGAGTCAAGGACATCCCGAGACGCCAGGGCCATCCCACGCAGAATATTGTATTCTAATTCGGCGAGATACCTCTACATGCTGGCACGTTCTTCGGAAATTGATGTAGGGTACTTTTAAACGTCGTATTGTCCGACATATCGTCCCCCATCTCCATCAAGGCGAACCGGCAAATCTGTTGTTTTCTGAGACACCAGCATCGCACCTCATTTAAAAGCCAATTTCTTGATTCCTGGCTCGATTTTATATTCTAAACATTACATTATATTTTCCATGGGAGGGTTAGAACAAAATAAATGGAGTTTCGCTTCTTATATGGAGAACTGGTTTTCTATTCGTCTTTGTCTTCAACCCTGAATTCAAGTACCTGTGTAGAGTGTATCCACTTGATATCAATGTTTGAAAAATTCTTTGTATTGATCAACGAAACCACTATCTCGTTATGTGCAAATCTGTAGATATGAACTTGAAAAAAATAATTAAATACCCTTATGACAATTTTTTACTAATTTACTGGTATTCGATCGCCAGGTATAGGTACTTATTGTGTCTGCTAAAAAAAATCAACAGACTGACTATGCAAATTGTATATATTGGTGACAATTATTCCAATTTGCTGCTACAAAATTCGATAATTCTTACATCTTCCTTTCTTTAAGCGTTCTTTCCTTTTTCCCTTTTCATTCTTCTCTTCAATATTTCACTCCTCTCAAAACTCACTTCCTCTTCATGTTTCATCAGCTTTAAACTTCACATTTTGACTGTAGGACATTTGTTGTAATATTGTCGGTTTTATTATACTGAGCAATAATATTACTCGTAATTTGAAAATTAAACTTGTTACTATATCAATCTGACATCAATTCTGTTCACTCCTACATATCGGACTCGACATAGGGGACTTGATGTAACCTAGGTCGTTTTTCATTTCTGAACACAAAAAATATTATTGACGATGAATATTTCTACTGGATTGTAGGTATTATTATTTGATTCGGGTTGTAATCAGGGCAATGGACCTCTCCACGAGTGGCTAGTGAAGCGTCATGAAAGCAGGTTTTCTGGTCCAGGGAGTTCAACAGTAAGGATTGTTCTACTTCGAAAGCTCGAAAACAAAGGAGTCCGGTACCTCGGAGTATTAGTGCAGTTCCTGGAACACCTCTGATGAAGAACTACCCAGCAGGATTTTCCTGATTCAATCAACCTTGAGTTCTATTGTATTTCATTTTCTTATTCCGTCGTGCAGAGCTGATCAGCAGTAGGAGAACAAATAGTGAGGAAGCAAAATCATCATAAAAAATAGTCGTCATAAAAATGAATATTTCTCGTCGTGTAGGTACATATCTACATTTCCCCGCTCCATGCCAGGAGTCAGGAAACATGATTGTGCCTGGATGACCAACGGTTGCCCCTTCACTCTATAATAAACGGTTTGCCCCTACGAATGTGTAAACCAATCTCCATAACGTGAACAGGGAAAGACATAGGATCATCTCTATTTCTTTGGCTATAAATCAGTTCTAAGTCAAACTAGATTCGAACCTGTGCTGTAGGATATCGGTCAAACTAGCGTTGATTGTGCGTTTGAAACTTTGTCGAACAAGTCCCGTATCAACAGTTCGAACCATTCAGGCTTGATACGTAAGAAGCCTGCAGTATAGAGAGGAGCCTCGGCAAACTAGACTTGCAGTTGGAACTTTGTCAAACCAAATGGCATACTTCCCCAACTCCTGTCTCTTGCGAAACCAAGTAGCATGTTAGGTACCCCAACTTCCAACAGAACCAAATTTAACTGATTTGTTACCAAAACATTCGGTCCGACAAATTATTTCTTTACTGAGCTCCATAATGAAGACTTAAAGATGTAGAAATCCCAAATCGGTTTCGATTTTCTTGAAGAATATAATTTTCGTAGTTTATACACCAACACACAAACTCAACTTTCGATAAACAATAATTCACCCCCGTCGCTCCAACAACTCAATACATTGAAATTTTTGAGTCCCTCAACCAAATACAAGGAGACTTTGCTCAAATTGTCGACGTCCTTCCAAAAATTGACGGAAATTTCCATTTTTCATCCTAACCATCTTCTTTTTGTCGAATTTGAATGCATATATATCATCAATTTTTTAAGTCCAAGATGTCTGCGAAGAAGCCCCTGCTGGGGAGAAACGTCATAAAAATGAAAAAAAAACTGCACTTCGGGCCTCGGCAGGGGGCCAGCCACCTGCACCCCCGGATGCTTTTGCTTAGAGCCTATATGGCTAAAATTCAAGAAACATGGAACATGCTTTAGCCTCTATTTTTGTGACAGTTAGGTGGTGTCAGTTGGGTCGCATTTTTGTGACACAATTTCTTAACGTTTTCGGGTAGTTAGCTCAAGGCTAAAGCATGTTCCATGCTAAAATCACAGGACGAAAAGGATTTTTTGTTGCGGATTCGAAGGAACTAGGTATATTCGGATGGGAAAAATTAACAAGACACTCTCAAAGCAGCAGTTTACTCTGGGAAATTATGCCTGACTGAGCAATTAAGAATATTTGTACATCTTTTATTTATTTCTTCAAAGTTAGCCTAGTTTACAGGCTAGGCAGTGCCTTCATTGCCTGTCCTCACCAGCCGCCTCTGCTGCATTGTGGATCGTGCATTAACCACATTGAATGTTAACTCCTTTGGGTACTCCTTGACAAGGTAGCTTCTTGGTGCCGCCAACGACTTGTGAGTTCCATTTCCAGTTGGATCCGTTCTTCACCCAAACCTGAATGTTGGTTCCATTCTTGAGGACATTACCTCGAACGTTTTTGATGGTCAGATCTTGGATTGGTAGGTCACCCGTTGGCTCCCCTCTTGGCCCGGAGTTCAGATAATTACCGATTATCACAATTCCTGTCTGGCTGATGTCTCTGAGTTCCACATTGTCAAAATTGATATCTTTGACGAGACCTTTACCGTTGAGCAAAGTCTTCACTCTGATCCCAATATTGTTCTTGATCACCTTGCAGTTTCTTATGTAAACGTGTTTAGCGACGTTTTCATCATATCCACCTACAGCCACAGCAATACCGTGCCCTCCTTCGCATGTGTTGTTCTCAAAAGTTATGTATGTCCCAGAATTCAAAGCTAAGCAGTCATCCTGATTGTTGACCCAACTGTTCTTGATCTTTACGTGGTGAGACTTGGCAACGTCAAAGCCATCTGTGTGATGATTCCATCAAACACCACATGATGGCAAGCGTTGATAGCCCAACAATGTTTTGGTGAATTCTTAATCTTGATATGTCTAACCTTGGAATGCGTCAGCTGGACGTAGATCATATAAGGTTTGATCTTACCTCCATTGCCTCCAAGTCCGTCCCACCAACGATGTCCCTCACCGTCGATGACATGACCTGGTTTACCCTCCACGTGGAAATCATGTCCTTTGATGATCACCAAAGGTCCCTTCCATTCCTTGTACCCGAATGTGATGCGTCCAGCAAACGTAATACGGGTCCCATTCTGCAGACCTTGTAGTTCTAAAGTTTGACCTGCTGGAACTTGGATATCTCTCAGGACGATATTTTTGTCCTTGGATTTTTTAGCGGCATCCAGCTGCTGAAGATTCCAAATTTCAGCCGCTGAACATACAGATATTACCAAAGCAAGAATGCAGTATTTCATTTTGACTCATCGAATGCTGAAACAGAAAATGATTTTCCAAACTAGGTGATGGATGGCAGTGTAGTCGCAATGTACTTCCGTACCTACCTGAAGAGATTATTTTCAATTCATCTCTTCTCCATAATAGCTACGTATAACTCATTCAAGTAAGTGAGCTCTTCATCTGTGACTAGTTGGGTTTGGACAACAGATGATAAATGAAAGCTCACACTCGAGCCAAAACATCATTATAAATTACTACGCCCTTCCCACCTCACACCACTATTACGGTCGAATCTCAAAAACTCCTCCAAGTTATCCCGAAATCGAGAAATTATACGGTTATTATTTGAATTTAATTAGGAGATCATGCCTACCGTTTGGTAGATCGTGGTGGATCGGGACATACCTAATGCAAAAGGTTGACCAGTGAACTTTCAATTGAAATGTGGAAATAGTTTGTGGAAACCTATTGATAATATAATGTGGCGGTGTTTCATTGACTTTATTCGGATATTCGAAGATAGTAGCGGGATGAGGTAGGTACCTGTAGGTAGGTATAGCTACATCTGGATACAGAACTTAACAATAAATTAATTACTTAATTCCTCTTATATGAATATAATGTTTTTATTGTCTAGTGTGTATTATGTTCATCTGTCTGTAGTGGTCCAAACTATGGCTATGCTCTATGGCAGGTTATTTAGGGTACGTAGGAGAATTATTCAAAAAAATGCTCGAACAAGAGTTTGATTCTGAAAGTCTGGAATATTGGATCTGTTCCAACTAGCGGCCTTGCAGGTGCTGCCCGATTATTTTAGCTGTGTAGATTCTTCTGCGCACACTCCCATCAACAAATTGTTGACAAGGGTGAGCGCAGAAGGTTCTGCGCAGCTAAAATAATCGAATTGCATCTGTACCGCCACAAATTGGAACAGACCCAATCCGTACTGCGCACGGAAACAAAATATACCCTAAATCTGTACAATAACCAACAATACCTAGCAATAAAATTATCGCCATTTTCCCAAGGCCATACACAATTTCGTCGGGATTAGTTGAACAAAATAAATATTGAAATTCGGTTTACTGCATGCTGTTAACAACTTTCAGCACAGTTTCAACACTGGCAAATCTGATGGGCTAAAGCTTTGCAATCTATGATATTTGAAAGGATATCAAGAATATCATAGATTAAAAAATGTGTTCCCACTCTGTAAGATTTCATTATAAGATTATAACTGATAACTATGGACTTGCTGAACGTACTTGAAGGTATACACTCACACTGCGATCTTGGCTCACTTTGACAGAGTTTCAAATGTTATCGGTCTTTTATTTTAGGTATTCATGTTTACGTCTGATAAACACAAGGTGTAGGTATTGCTTTGTAATTTATTTACATTCGATTTGATTTTCATTCCGTGTTATTTGTCTGAGCATACCACAAATTTTATTTGAACATCTGCGCCTACGTGATCTAGTTACCAGACCAGCCACCCGAACTGCAGACACTGCTTGTATTCGAGCTTTCGTTATTTGAATTTCAACATTTGATGTGATTGGAAATATTTACCTAGGTATTGTGTAAAGGAAGATTCCATAGCCTAGAAGGACTTTCCATTACGCGGTTGTAAACGCACTTCTGGTCCACAATCTTATCAACAAATTTTTGACAAAAAATTTGTTGATAAGATTTTGGACCACTCAAGACATTTTGACTTTGACCACTTTTGACCACTTTTGACCATTTTGACCACTTTTGACATTTTGACATCAAGAGGATCTTGAGGCATTCATTCGGGAATTTCGTGGTGCCCCGAGACTTTTGATGACAGTGTGGATGTCTCGTTTTTTTCCTTTTGGATGATTAGGTTTTTTTTGTGTCTGTTGGAAATGATTTCAAACAATACCTTGTAATTGTACCGTTTTTTGTTGTTCTTATTTTCATTATCGCTGAATTAATGTAAAATTCTTTTTCTAATATAAAGAAGGACAAGTGTGTCCCGTTAATTTTATATAAATTAATAAACAGCGTGCTAAAATATTCGAGTTGAACAGGCCTAAAGCTTCCCTACTACCTTTGGTAGTCAAACAGTTCTAGTAAGGTACTCGGGATTTATAGACGGTCCTCGAGTTCCAAGGAGACCTTGAGATGGTCTTTGAGGATTCCTTAAGCCGAATCCGTATATCGAACCATCTCAAGGTCTCCTTGAAACTCGAGGACCGTCTATAAATACCGCCCTAAGTAAGTGCTAGGCAATCAAGTTTTAATAATATTGTTATTTCGTTTTGGCTTCGGTCAGTCAAAGATAAGGCAGCACTCGTAGATTATCCTCGGATCGAGGTTGTTGAGCTTACGGACTGGAGACTACCTACCTACTAGGTAGGTAATATTTATTCCTCCGTGATGCTATGTCTTCTCGCTGGAATACCTCAGTTTCAATTCGGCCAAGGATTCCATCCGAGTTCTGACTGAATCGTTTCGATTCCAATCCCACTTTTCCTGTTAATTCAGTAATTTAAGTAAATTTTAGAGACGTGACTGTGTTGTAGCATCGGCCCTCAATAAATCTACCTATATGATATCAAGATAGTCGAGGTTTGTTTCAACTGAAATCTACAATTCGAAGAATATTCGAATAGTCCGAAAGTCGTTTCAAGGTCAAAGTTTGCGAGTTGAAGATTATTCGAGTGTGAAAACCTCGGCTTTAAAAAAGGCATGGAAAAGGCATCGCCCGCCGCTTTCCTCCCTTCGATTTTTGCACTAAAAGTACACTTCCCTGTATTCACTTCGCCCCTCCTCTGCCGCAGGGGTGAGAATATTCGGACATTATTCGAACAGAACAGTCAGCTGGAACAGTATTCAAGTTTTTATCAGTTGGGTTATTTGCACACAAACCAGTTGAAACATACCAAATATTCGAATGTTCTTAAGATTGTGCTCAGAATATTTGGAATCAGTTGGAACAAACCTAAGGTTCCCGCGAATGGATTTCTCATGGGATAAAAGTGGAGACAATCTCCGAAAAAGC
>JAEMON010000010.1:20847827-20863158 GCA_030264115.1 Lygus lineolaris
CGTCAGAAAATTGCACCAGTTATCGTCATCCTCAAATATAACTTAATTTCTGTTTGTATTTTTCAATCTTGAAAGTTTGGAAATAATTTGCTCAAATTTAGTGCAGTTGGGTGCTGATATAATCGAAACTGTCTCGAATCGTCGCATGTTATAATTTGTGAAGAGCATTGATATGAAGACACTATAAATACTATGATCCAGCTCCATACTACCAGTAGACTTCTTGCGAGATTGGTTCAGCTAATAAACTGTCTGTACATATATGTAGCATGAATGTGAATAATTCCAAAGAGGGGATTTTAGGGGCTAGTCCTTGCTAACCTTTGTAGAATACCGTTTTTAACTTCGGTAGTGTACAACTTCTTGTCTTCATAAGTTGTACACTTGTAGGGTGGTAAGCTAGTTACCACCCTTACAAAACGCCTCCTTGCACTTGAAATTCGAATAAAAAGGTGAACAATTAAAAAACAGTCGAAACTTAGGGAGAAATGACAACATGCGAGGATACTAGGTACTCTCCACCCACTTGGCAAGCAGTGTTTTAACACAGAATGTGTTTTTGCGATCACCAACCGGTTGAAAACCGACATGAAATTATGTAACGAAAAAACGAAATGCGAACCGATAAACAATCCGGTTTGCTTTAGTAGGGTATGACTAGCATTTATGGTAACTACGTTTGATCGTAGTTCTCCTAAAGCTAATTTCTACGCTATTTACCCTATGAAGATATAATTTAGTATCTAGGCTCTTCAGTACTTATTATTGACGATGCCAAGGCTCCGGATCAGCTGACTGGCTCCTAAAGCTAATTTCTACGCTATTCACCCTATGAAGATGTAATTTAATATTTTCAGTAGGAAGATGTTACAGTTGTCTTTAATTCCTTAAGGAGTTCACCTACTTGACAGTGCTTAGGGCCCGGATCACCTAATTGGCTCTTACAGCTACTTTGAAGGATCGTGCATTCGTATTTTAGAATTCTCATTAAACATGAGATAAAATTAATATTAACAAAAATTAAAACATTAAAAACGCAACAACACATTCTGTTTTTTTTTTTTTGTTTTTTTTTCGTCCTACGTGTCTACGTAAAAGAATAGATGAAAACGGTAATCGTTTCTGACATGAAATTTGTTGTTTTACAGCACCATGAAGTCTAACGGAAGTTGGAACTCTCTCGGGAGGCTGCAAAACGGGCTGAACGAAAAGGAGAAGAAAGTCGTTCAAGAGAGGCTCAAGCGGCTGAGGGTGGAGGTCGACGCCAAACGATTGGCGATCAAGAGTATTAAAATGGCGTTAGACAACATCGACGTCTCCGAGTGAGTTCATTTTCATCACCATTACCTCCTGTCTTGCTATCGAGGGACGTCCTAAAAATACGAGTAGGCATCTGTCAGGCATTTAGTTGTAAGTATGATCGTCATTCACCTCGAGTTGAAGCGAATTTTCGAAGAAAATGAAGCTATTGCAATGGCTTCAAAATTTAATAAATAATGCAAATTTTTGAAAATCGTCTGCATGGAAATCCGTTTCAGAACATTCTAAAACGATTCCTGGAAATTTAACAGTTTTATATATATATTTATATAGGTATGTGTCATTCCAGACGATATCTGACCGAGGAATCTAGCTAAAAACCTGAAAAAATTTAAAAATGTCAATAATATCAGAAGAAAGGATGATTTCGTTGCCCAGAATTTTCGGAGTACTACTTCCAAGGGTTCAAATTCTGAAAATTTATAGTCAAAAATCGCTTTAAAAAAACGTGTTTTTTAAAGGTTTTTGGTGTGAATTACCATCTTAAACATAGGAACATAATGGTAGGTACCTATAATCGGAATCAGCGTGAAATTTCGTTTACGAATCACCCACGAAATCGGTTAAAATCATTCTTCAACCCTCATCAACTCATGCTGCATGAATGTGACTTTTCAAGTACAATGTAGGTAGGCCTATTATTTTATTGAAGTGACTGAATCGATTGTCGTGTTTCTGACCGGTTTCTGGCAAGTGATGGGAACATGATCGTGGATTTCATATTGCGAAAAAAAGGGGATTCACCATCGTGTTTCTGCCGGCATATAAGAGAAGTAAAGGAGCAGGAGCCCTAGTTGGAGTCAGTCTTCATTTTGCTTCGGTCCAATTGAGTCAAAAAAGATATTTTTCGAGGGGGAGCTCGGATCAATCAGCCAAAGTTTGGCTGCAGAGTGGTTTGTGTTGTTAATATTTATTAAAAATCTTCGAACCTTGCTGAAAATCACTTGAAATCATCATTGGTACCTATGTAAGTATGGATGACAGTTTGTAAAAGTATGGAATGGCGTATTATGTAAGTTAACAACATAGGTATACATGTAATTCACGAAGTTGTTTTTACGCGTATAATAAGTGTTCATATCGGAATTATTTCCTGGAAATGCCAAAATTGTGATTCGAAGATTGATTCCAATTTATTTTGAACGCAAAAGTCCGTCTCAATGACCTTATGATTTTCAGAGAGCAGTTCCACGGTTTGTAAGTACGTAACTGGACTTATTCAAACAAAAAGCTAGTTATCTGGCATTCCCATAGTAAACTTTTTGGGTCTTCCTTTCTTTTTTCACACCCATACCTCCTGAGGCTTCTTTTTCGAACTCGTCTTCAGTGGTTTACTGCGCGTCTAGAAACATCTAGAACAATCAGAAAGTCTCTTTTAAACCAAGTGTCGAGTTTCTCTTTTTCCCACGTTGGGCGTATCTTTTCCCATCTCTGGGAAAATCTGGTACTTAGTAGTCCCGGAATTCTATGGTGGTCTTGGCTTGTTCCGTGTCTTCTTACTTGAACGAATTGGTACCCTACTACGTATGTAATTCGTACTATGTTTTATTTTTATTTAATTTTCTCGAACTCTTCTAGTAGAACTATGTAACTCGGTAGATACTGTAGATGAGTAGCTACTGAAGTTCTCTAGGGTATTAGGTCTGAAGACTTCTGAAAAACCACGACAGGAGATGTGTAATGTAGATAAATAGGAAACGGGTAGGAGATCTACGTGTACCTACATGAATATAACTCAATCGTACTTGTGGTTACCTCTAGCTACCCTTCAATTTGTGGAATGGATTGAATTTGAAGCTCATTTTTCTCAAGGATTAGTATCACATCATGATAATGATAATTTAGGAGGCATATCGTGATGCAAGTTAGAAAGTGTTTTTAGTACTAGATTAACCCCAAGAATCCATTTTTTCATGAAATTTCAAAATTTCTAAAATGTTGAGAATTCTCAACTTTTGAGAAAAATCAAATTTTGAGTCTCAATTCTCAATTTTTGAGAATTCTCACTGAGCGATAATTGTTTGTTTCAAAAATGATTCAATTTTTTTTTCTCAAAAAGGTTTCTAACCCAATTTTTTTAATCTTGTTTAGTGGTTAAAATGTTTAAGAAACCGTTTTTCACTAATTTAGAACTTTAGCAAATTTTCTAAGAAAATGAAGCTAAGTATTGCAATGGCACCGAAACTTCAGATAGGAAGCAACATTAAAAACGCTCAACATGGAAATCCATTTAAGACTTCTCTGAATGGAGTCCTGATCTTCATGTTAGGTAATTCAGCCCCCTTGGTTTTTTTTCTTCTTTGAATCTGAGTCTGATGTCAAAAATATTGGTAAAGGTATAAAATACTCTGCCAAGTAAAAATGGCTCATGCCTTCATCGCGTCCAAGAAAATTTGAAATGAAAAATAATTTAGTTCGAAAGTCTAGAAAAAATGTCAGCAAATCATGAGAGAAATTGAAACTTGATAATTGAAAAAATTAAAAATTCTCAAAAGTTGATAATTGAGACTTAGATCTCAAAAAAAGTCTCAAATATCAATACTTGGGAATTTTTTCATTTTGATGCCTGATAATCGTAGATTTCATCATAAAATGGTAATTTTTTGATAATATTGATGAGAAGTTGAGGATCTCAATTCAATCCCTGATTTGTAGATACCTTCTCTTGTTTCGGATGTTGGTGGCACAAAATACAAATACCGATAACTATAAAATACGTATGGTGGTACAAGATACCAACGTTCATAAAACAGCTTTCTTTAAACATGAGTAAAATTCAAGAGATTTTCGTGGTACATGCCTCAATGCGTGTAGGTATGTAGCTATATGATAAATATACGTACTGAACTATAGGTAGGTACCGTTTCTTCTTTGTAAGCTTCCTTTTACCTTAATTAGTTTTTTGTAAAATTTTATGTTTTTTAGCAACATCGACGTCAGAATACAACAAGCCGAGCTGGAGTACAAATTGGGCCGCGAAGAACTGAACCTCTTGAGCATTCTCGAGGAAACGCGGAACCTTCAAAGTCATTTGGAAGACATAGTTATACCTCAGCAATCAATATTCTGGTAAATTTTGAACAAATTCAAGCAATCGATTTCGAAAGACATAAACAAGAGATACCTACCTAGGTAAATTTAGTTCGATTTTGTTAGACATAAACAAGAGATACCTACCTAGGTAAATTTAGTTCGATTTTGTTAGACATAAACAAGAGATACCTACCTAGGTAAATATAGTTCGATTTTGTAAGACATAAACAAGAGATACCTACCTAGGTAAATTTAGTTCGATTTCGTAAGACATAAACAAGAGATACCTCCCTAGGTAAATTTAGTTCGATTTTGTTAGACATAAACAAGAGATACCTACCTATTTCGATTTGTAAGACATAAACAAGTGATACCGACCTAGGTATATGTAGTTCGATTTTGTAAGAAATAAAAAAGTGATACCTACCTAGCTATATGTAGTTCGATTTTGCAAGACATAGGCAAGTGATACCTACCTAGGTATATGTAGTTCGATTTTGTAAGACATGAACAAGAAATACCTACCTAGGTAAATGTAGTTCGATTTTGCAAGACATAGACAAGTGATACCTACCTAGGTATATGTAGTTCGATTTTGTAAGACATAAACAAGTGATACCTACCTACCTAGGTTTTTTTTTTTTTTTTCAACTGACCATGTATAATATAGGTATAAGTATAGGTACCTACGTAGTTGGGTGAAATAATTATTATGTTAACAAATTGAATTCTATTGTTTCATACATGGCGTCTCCAGTTATATTGGTGATTCTGCCGTAAGCGTGCATGGAGTCGAGCTGAACTACGACCCTAAGAGCCCCCAGTTCGGCGCAGGCACAAGAGAAGAAAACGCGCTGTACATCGAATGGGCAGCGGACGGATCCGGCCTCTGTAAAGGAGACAGGTATACCTCATTTAGTTGACTGTCAATCTGTCCATTGTCTTAATTTATATACAAAATATGAGGAAAGTTATGTCCCATGGATAGCATCATGTAGGTAGGTAGGAGGAACCCCTAATTCATTGCTTCTGAGTCTATCAGAGGCAGTGGAATTGTGTTAAACTATTTTGGTTCATTATAACAATAAATCATGCCCCTAATGCTTTTGATAATAATATTACTAATACCTAGGTACCAACCTTGGTATCTTCTTTCTACCACATATGACGACTGCACTCTGATACCTAGTAGGCTACTATTCATTTCTAGTTGATTCAGTTGATGTTTAGGTAAGTAGATGTTTTCCTATACTTACCTTGTTGAAAAGTTCAGCTGAACGCCGTCATAACGAACATAATTATCCAAGATTCTGAAAACAAAAATGATTGAAGAAGCCATCGTTATAACTCTTTTGTCTTTGTCTCCGAAAAAATCAACCTGCTCGCATTGAGGCTCGATCTTCAGCCCAAGTATTCATTTACTACTGATTAATTGAGGGAATTCATCGTTTGTGGTCGGGGATACTACTAACCACTGAACAGAGTAAAGTTACTATGAAGTAGCACTTCTTCCTTTTTTCCTACAATCTTGGACCGCATCCCGACAAAACAAGTGAATCCACTGTACTGTGAGTCCTATTAGACAGTTATGTGCCCGCCGCGCCGTGTTCAAAATGTAGGGTTTACATTTTTAGGGTAGTATCGTGTCCCCCAACCATCGAGTTTGCTCTCATGAGTTTTGTAAGATGAATGTGACCAATATTTGTTGAAGCTCATTTGTTAATTTGTGTGGTTCGGAATAGAAGATCGATCATTATGTTCATGGAAAGCTACAGCTTGTTTCTTGTTTCAGAGTGCTTGAAGTGAACGGGAAAATTGTTGTCGGAAAAACTAAAGAGGACATGAACCGACTGCTATGCGTGTCTCCTTGTCCTGCCCAAATAGTCGTTCTGAGGAAGGAGAGTCAAATCCCCGAACAGGTCATGTGCCACCTCCAAGCAGAGCTGAACGTCGTCAAGGAGAAGGCCGGAGAGGCTGAGAGGACGAGAGACAGCTTCAGGAGTGACAATCTTCGACTGACCCATCGGATATCCTACCTGGAGGAGCAGGTTGCCGAGCTCCTGGAGAGGGCGAGAGAGAGCCAGCCCAGGGCTAAGCCCCAGGTCTTCCAGAAGGGTAGCCAGGTGGCCCTAGTGGCTGGGTTACCAGGTGATTACCTCTACCTCTTTCATTAACGTGCATCTAACAAATACCTCTTTGATCAACCGAATTCTATGTAATACGATTGGTTAGGCTCTGGACC
Organism: Lygus lineolaris; assembly: GCA_030264115.1. Taxonomy (NCBI): domain Eukaryota; kingdom Metazoa; phylum Arthropoda; class Insecta; order Hemiptera; family Miridae; genus Lygus; species Lygus lineolaris. The sequence continues at coordinate 20,854,423 of JAEMON010000010.1, forward strand.
CATGGCGGCGACGAACTTGCTTGAATTAACAACTATTTATGTAGGCACCTGCATACTTATTTTGAAAATGTTCAGTCAGAATATCGTCCGAAAACTAAATGAAATAATAATCACGGGACAGAAATTGGTAGGTCTGTATACCCACTAGTTTTTTTTTAGCGAATTTTCGAAGAAAATTAAGCTATTGCAATGGCTTCAAAATTTTAGTGATGCAAATTTTTGGAAATTCTCTTCATGGAAATCCGTTTCAGACCATTCTAAAACGATTCCTGAAATTTAACACTTCTCCATAATGTATGTATTTTTCATGGGGGAAAAGAAAGGAGGAGGGGGTGTATTTTTCATATATTTATCTATACCTATATTTTTACCTATATTAATTTTTAAAATATCAACAATATAAAGAGAACGGATGAGTTCGTTGGCCAGAATTTTTGTTGCACCAAATCGTCAAATTTTGAAAATTTTGAGTCGAAAATCGCTATTTAAAAAAACGTGTTTTTGGTGTAATTTTTCATTTTAAACATTGGAACATAAAGGTTATGGGGTGGTCTGATACCAGAAGAACTATGGCACACATACCTACCATATAGGTTATGGTATATTCGGAATCAGCGTGAAATTTCCTTTCAGAATCACCCTCGAAATCGGTTAAAATTATTCTTTCAAAATTCGCTCATCAACTCATGCTGCATGAATGGAACTTTTTTACCTTGAATTCGGCGTCCTCAAAACCCCACGAGAGCCTATTTTCAGCTCTCAATTTCGTTTGGCTTGGTACAAAAAAAAATCAATAGGTAAGTTCTGCGTGACCTCATAAGCAGTAGGTAGCGGATCCGGAAATTCTTTCTAGGAAGGGCGAAAAATCTCTCTGAATGGGGCCATTCTTTGGTTTTGAGACTTTATTACGCGGAAAATTAGAGGAGTTACATAACTAAATTCTAAACTTTATTTCTGTCGTGATGGTATTGGAAATCGATGGCGGAGGGGGTTGTTCAATGTTGTTCAAAATATAATTATTACCTACCCATTTAGTCCCCCACCTCATAGGGACCGCCAAATTTCGTACATAAATGTACATATTCCCAATTCTAAATTGATTACAATATTTAAAATTATATAGTTTTTTGTCCTTGGGGTTTGAAAAAGAAGAAAAATGACGGACACAGAAAGCGGTCAATTTTTGGCGAGAAAAGTTGGAAAAACTGTTCGACGCCCCTGCATCATGTATGATCGTTATAGTAGGTAATAGTAGCAAGTATCTATTATGGTTATTTTTCGCCCTACGCCGTATGGTCGCCCTTGCTCTATATTAGTTCTAGCAGCCAATAAAGCTCGTCATTAGTAAAACTTTGCCTTACCTATGTCCTCAAGACGAGAGCAGTCTAAAAGATGGTCAGAAGCATTGGCTGTGAAAGATGTATATTATTATGGTTATGTTTTCCGTCTATTACTTATGATCGTATTTTGATTTTACAGGGCTGGAAAAGTCAGGCAAAAAGCTTCCTTCGTCAAGATCCAAACTGCAGGACGAGGTGAGGAGTGCCAAATCCGTGGATGTCCTCCTCGAGAAGCCTCGGCGAAAGAAAGAGTTGTCTTTGGGCCGAAGCACTAATAGCTTGGACGTCGACTCTGGATTGCCTATGCGCCAACGGCACAGGCACCACCATGACAGATCGACTGACCATCTCCACGGAGAGCTGAGGCAGAGACACCTCAGGGAGGCTAGGTCCTCGCTCTTCACTTTCATGGACAAAAACAGCCCGTCCAAGTACTCGGATCTGGACTCAGAACCGACCTACGCCCGAGACACGGACAGCCACACCGAGTGCAACTCTGAGAGTTCTCTCCGGTATTACAAGAAGAACGACAAAGTTCGTCCCGTTCCTCCCAAAAAGCCGATAAGGCTGTCGTTACAGCGTGCCACGAGCTTGCAGTCTGTGGACCAAGAGAAGAAAACGCTGAAACGAACTCACAAAGGCGACGCTCCTCCGTTTCCATTCACTATTGGCCATAGCAACGGCAAAGTGAACGGTCATTCCAACCATCTCCACACCAGCAGCCACCATCTTGAAGGAAATTGGTGCTGACCCAGGGTCCAAATCGGCTAGTTCCGCAATTACCTCGTACCATGACAACAGATAGACATTACTGAAAAGATAAAAGGTACCTAGTACCTATCTATCAACAGCGATGCATGTTTATATTTCCTATGCTAGCACTCCACCTCTTACTTGGACGATCATGATTGATACAAGCTATAGTATCTACGTGAAATAAAACGTTCTGTAATCTAAAGAAAAAAAGAAGTGAATCCACGATTTATTTCAAGCACCACTAAGGGTGGCGAGCACCAAACCCTTCAATCCGGGAGTACAACTTAGTCCGGAAGTGAACGCGATAATTGGCGAGCTCCAGTTGAAGAGTATTTTTCTTCTGGAGTAAATTACTCAGTAATTCAGTCAATGAGTAAAGTTCGTCTTTAGTCCAGGAGTAATAGGGAATGGAGTGCAACAAAAATTTACTCTCCTGGTTGAAGATTATGTTGTAGAGTATGTTTACCTAATTCACTTCTACTAGGTAGCACGAGTATTTCTAGGAGACAGGAGTGTTATCACTGCTGTCCCATAATAATTTTCCAATGCACCGTGTTTTGCTTCCGTGTTCAGCCCCCCTCCCCCCGAATGGACTATTTTGATCTTATGGATGATCCGTGGACAGGGCATGAAGAAGGGTTATTTGAGAAAGGAAAAATCCAGTGCAGATTTATTGAGGTGACGAATTTAGGGGACGATTCGGTTCAAGAAAGAGTTGGTTTATGCGTTGGAAAGAGTCGTACGATGCTTCACTGGTGGGTTGAGAATTTTCCGAAGTAGAACCTTCCAAATAGTCGCAGGTGATCTCATCAACGTTGTCCGGACTACTATACCTATTGGAAGGGCATCATAAGTTTGTACGAGTCCCCATTGCTGTCAAAGAACACTATGTCACCACGCCTTCTAGCCCAGCAGAATATGATGCAAAAAAACAGCAGTTTTGTGAACAGACTGTTCCTATATTCCAATATTATAACTATCGCAAGTATGAAAAACGGAAAGAGTAACGCTGACGACACGAGACACGATACGTCTATAACAGTTCATTTGTTAGGTACCTTGGTAACAATCATTTCCCGCATCTTAACCCGCCTTTAATCAGCTGGGATGCAAGCAGATATTCAAATAACCAAGAGGATTGACCCAGAAAAATGTCTCTCCGGATTAAATTCTCTCCTCCAAAATTTACTACGAGAGTAGGTACTACAGAAGTGAATTTTCTTTGTGCTCTCCAAATATACTCTCGGATAAATTTACTCGATATGCAATTTACTTCCGTTGACATCTGACTTCAAAGATTAATTTCAACAGCTTGGTGCTCGCCACCCCTAGAGTTTAGTAGTCGCAATTCAGATGAGTTCTGGGTGTACCTTCACGATTCATCATATTTTGTGGCATATGATTCTATAAACTCGCCAATAAACCTTCAGATGCATTGTGGCTCTCAGATCCGAGTGGTAGATTTAACTCTTCAAGATGGGTCTAACGGTGTAAGGGCGTTATTCATTCGTTGCGTTCAATCCTTTCGATTTGCCCTTATGAAATTATCAATCTGATCTCTTCAATACAACCTTACGATGGCGTAGTGGGCCGAAATAAATATCGTAGTGAACGAAAAAGCGTAGAACTAACGTCATTACGTCTGCCCATCCAAGTCAAATAGAAATCAAATTCATTATACTGCAACAGGTGGTTTAAGGCCATAGCCTGACAACTTTTATATTTGCAAAAAACATGAATGAGGTAATCTACCTATTAGCCTCCGATCTCATTAAAATACGTTATTGCTGTCATGATTTTTGTAATTTGAAAGGAAATAGGAACACTAAGAAAGGTTTCCCATAAGTTTTGTTGAATTTTTTTGATAAATTTTCGTTTTCCCCATGCAATACCTAGGTAGGTGAATTACTAGTAGATACGGTATTGTAAATAATAAGGTGGATTTTTATTGATCAATTTCGAAGATACAAAAGAGTGCATTTTAACTTGACATTGAGGAGTGTCACGCTTAAGTATAGCCTAGGCAATTTTTAGAGACTTGATTGTGGATAAGATTAAGGTATATGTAAATATAATAAGTTGTACCTACCTGCCTATATTTTTTGATATTTAGCTAGATTTCTGTATATATTCCACAGCTGATATTGAATTTCAAGATGTCGTATCATTGATTTGAATAGTGAACCGTTGTATATAAATGTTGTGAATAAACCATCTAATGGTTCCTTGTAGCAGCTAACTTATGAACATTACAGATTTTTGAATGTTATTTGAAATAATTTATTGATTTCCTCTCTCCGTTTCACTCTGAGTTTACGTAGGAAACGCATAGCCTATGGGAAATACCTTCCCTTAGCTACTAGAATACATCTCCTTACATTCCCTCATTATTATAAGGCCCTATTTATAGTCAGCGCCACGAAATTCGGAGGGTTGCAATCGGTAACACCTGAGAGCACACCGGTATAGTATTCACAGTGATCGCAGGCGTTTTCCAGCAAAACCCCTAAAACCACAGGTACCTCAATCAAAAAACACGTTGACATGGACTTAGTAGGAAATTACGTTCTGCCTCGAATCAGACCTACAGATCAGTAGGTAGGTAGGTACCTATATTCTTTCAATATTTAAAATTTGTTGAATTCGGTTTTCATTATAGTTTGTTGGTGGCTCTTTTGATGCTTAACTTTCTTCCAAGAACATTGTAAGTGGAAAGGTCAAATTACAATCAACTGGTTCCTACTTAGGGCTTGATTTTTTGACTGCCGGAATTTAAAAAAAACTTGGGAATTCATTTAAAAATTGAAAAGAACATACCTAGACTGCTGTTTTGTTTCACTCGATGGAGAATATTTCCTACGTTTGTTTCAAGTGTTTTTAATTTATTGGAGTGTATTTCAGGTGTTTATCCTACTCAAAAAATAGGGGGGTCTGGCTGAACTCCATTCAGGGACACTCAATTATAGCATATTCGTGAACAGCGTGGAATTTCCTATAAGACCTCAACTTTGAAGTAAATCTCTTACGTTCAGGACCACGCTGTAAGTGCAAGCTGCCCACGTCAGCTTTCCTTCAACTGAGCAGTGCCTTCAAGTCGAGTTCCTCATTGCGGCCAGCCCCTTCGATTAGGGATGCAAAATCGGTTTTGAAAACAACAATCGATTTTGAAAATCGTTTCTCAAACGAAAACTTAAAATCTATTGCGCCAATTACCCAACCGGGCGAAAAATAATTTTTTTCAAGAAACTAATTCAATTTTGTTTTTAATTTAAAAAAAAATTATGTGAATGTTTTGGTATTTTACCTTTCAAAATTCGGTAGGTTTTTATTTATTTAAAATTCAATTATCTTTTTTTAACAAAAATGATGGAACTTTCAATGGGTGTATGAAAATTAAAATTATAACGGTGAGGTCATTCAAGAATTTAAAAACTTGCTTCGCTCAATATTTAATCATTGAAAACGTCAAGGCCACAGACAAAACCAAATTGCATAGATCGTCTTATTATCTACAAAAAAAAAAAAAATCAAGAACAACGTACATAAGTTTTGTATAAAAATTTGAATGCTCGGATTTACTCCAACAAATTTATGCGCTCTTACAGCAAGAAGCAGTCAAAATAGTACCAAAGTTGGAGGTCTTGAGAAAAAATAACTAATTTATTCAGAATGTGTAAAATTCATTTCGGTCCTCCGAATTTTCAAGGATTATTTTGAAGAGGAAAGACTTTTCGGGGGGGGAGGGGGGGTGGGGGTTATTTTTGTCTATCGATTTTGAAAACAAAAAAATCGATTTCGGGCTAAAAATCGGAGCAATCAATCGATGGCTAAAAAATCGAAGAAAATACATCCCGCCGCCTAATTCCGTGACGCTGACTATAGTGAGTGGGGTAACGCCGGGAATAGGGTACTTAGATCTACCTCCATACAATTTAATAGGTTTCTTGAGTAGGTAGCCTACCTAGCTACGGCTTCGATATGCTTCAAGAGGTCCTCCAGTAGTTACTGTCTTTCTGAACTAGTCATACACTCATTATCCCATCGAATAATTAAATAGTTGTGGAAGCAAGTAATCCCTTGACTTCTCCTCCTTTCCACCTCTTCTAGTTGACTTGGCACCGTAGGTTCTGTATGGTAAATCTCCACATCTCTGAAAATATAAAAATCACAATAGGTACCTACCTCTATTATTGGAGATGAGTTTAATTCAAATGTTTAAATTAGAACAAAATTATTCAAACTTTAAAAATAGGAATATTATAAAACAAGAGATGAACCAAGCCTTCTGTGTCGATTTGAGGAATCTTTTTTTACCCAGGTTACGGCACATTCGGCGACAATGAGAAATAATGACGAGCGGTTCGGCAGTACCTTTCTATCTGAGTTCACATTTATTATACTAGATTATTTGGTTTACTGAATAACTAGCTGTGTTTGAACGCTGTTGTTTGAAGATGTACAGAGATAGATAAAAACTCGAATTTCAAATGAAAAGGGGATCGGGAGCGTTAATTAGATTCTGGTCGTTAACAAGACATCAATTGAGACATCAAAACCATGGTAATGTATGAGAATTATTTTCTTATACTCCGATACATAAATATTTATGTTAAACAGAAATAGGTACTGGTCGCTCGGTCAACAAAAATGTCCTGTCCCAGCCAATCTCCACCATCCCATTTCTACAACAATTTTGAAAAATTATAACATTTTGACACTAGTTTTTTTTTTTTTTTAAATAAGCACCCCAGTTGGTACTTATCGCTTAGTACAGTGATCTACCCAGAAAAGATCTAGGTACCTAAATAAATGATCGAAGATAATAAACTGTTGTGTGATAAATTTGCTGTTTTTCGTTTCGTAATCACCCTACCAGTTGATAATTTTTACTTTCTTCAGCCCAACTGAAAGGTGAAAGGAAATTATTGCAATCATCAGAAAATCCAGTATCTGAAACACCACCTTAAAATGGCACCACATCCGCAATCAACACCACTAATCGACATCTGACCAATTTCCTCAACGTTTTGGGAAAGTTTATTCAATGTTCAAGTTTATTCGTATGTGAGGGGTGTTGGGGAGCTTGTTTGTACTTGAACGAAGAGTAAGTCTTGTGAATTTCATCGAAATCCTTGGAGTAGTTTGCGGAAAAAGCTTTTTTTTTTTAAAGTGCTAAAAGTGACGTTTTTCAGGTGTCTACGGGTGAGGAAAGTAGTGTGAAGCCTCGCAACAGATGTTTTTTTCATCTAGCTCAGTGGGATGATCAAAAATTGGATTTTCATCATTTTAATAAAATTTCGATTCCAATGATCATAGGTATTTCATGATATCAATAACGGTGATATCGATATCGCAATCCCAGTGATATCAGTAGGTATCTATGTAGGTAGGTACCTATTCTTTCATGGGGTCACAACCTTACAAAATAAGAAATTGGAACTCAAGTAGGTATCTACTGCTACTTATTTGGATGAAAAGAAAAACTCTGGATTCAGGTGCCTTCTTCCCTCTATTAATATACCAATATCGGATGAATAATTCAGTTGCTGGGATCGAAGGAAGAGAGAATAGAGAAGGTGATCGAGCTCTTCGACTGGATGGAATACACAGTTTTTGGAGCTTCTCTCCTCGCCTGTATGCTCATCGGTGTTTGGTTCGGGTTCATCAAGAAAGCTGGCCAGGACACAGTTGAAGGCTACATGCTAGGTGGCAAGCAGATGAAGTTGTTCCCAGTCTCACTATCTTTAATTTCAAGGTGAGTCTCTGACAGATTTTATTGCATTATAGATGGGAGAAAAGTAAGTTCTCTGCTTAACTACGTCCCCGCCTCAGAACTTCTGAGAGGGGTCCATTCTGAACAAAATTCCATGTGACGTAGGTACCTACTGTAATCCTTTTCAATCGGTTCATGAATATAGAGCAGAGTAGAAAGTAAGAGTTTTCTCCAAACAATAAAACGGAAGCCGCCAACAACCCCTCAACCTTATCAAGAATTTTCTATTCTAAGAACTATTCGAGAAGTTCCCCAGAATCTCGACGGTACCTACTTATACTAAACCCAATGATTGGGAATTTTTTAGGCAGTCGTTTGCACTAATCTTAATAAATTGAGGGAGGGAAGCACCTAATTTTCCTGGATTCCTAAAGGTTGCCTCCAAGGTCAGTGGTCTGAAAGTTATTTTCTTCCGATCACCAAAACGTTGAAAGAATAATTTCCTTTCTGTTTTTCCACACCTCTCAGAAACTTACTGACCGTAGCAATAGCAACCCCTCTTTGTGAAAATCGTAACTGAAGTCATGAACCTTGCACCTTGCACTTTATACAAATAGGTAGGGACCTGTATCCTACACCTTCTCAGTGGAAAAACCAGCTCGGTATCGGTATTCAACCGAAATTTATCTACCTTCCTATACCTTACTTGCCTATTTAACATAAAGTACCTACCTGACTCCTAACAACTACTTTGACGATGGTTAAGGAATGGTCAATTTGCATTTAGTTTGGTCAAGGATCAGAAAGGGCCTTTCTCAAATTTTTTAGCTGTACCTAGTCCTAGAAATTTTACAAATCTATAGGTCTGTTTCAACTGACTGTACAGTTTGATCATGAATGCACATTTTGGCTGCACAGAACCTGGCC